>JAQPZY010001596.1:2985000-3297500 GCA_029931535.1 Margaritifera margaritifera | reverse complement strand
GCATTTTCACTTAAGGTGGGAGAGACCTCTTGCTTTTGGTGTCACCAGGTCGAAGGTTGGAGGTGAAGCTCATTGCTGCTCAAAGAACAATGGGTTTTTGCACAATAACTTTTGTCCTAAAAGTACCTTGCCCAAACTCTGTACATGGCTTGCACTTAGGGTAATAAAGAAATTTACAGATTTTGGGTTCTAAAGGTCATGGCCATGGTAAGTCTGATGAGAAAATAATTGTTTTTTGCACAGTAAGTTTAGTTCAAGACTACATAGATTGTCCATAGGTCAAGGTCATTGAGACCAGCTGTGCCCAGCTAGCTTATACATAGAGGATTATTAAACACTGAGTGGGCGTATGTGCTGTTCATGGTACTCTTATCCAGAATTTGTTAAGGTGGTGTTTACATTTTGTTCCTAATACTGCAGTAGTTTGCAAACATGCAGTTTGAGGAATAATCATGCAGGCATTACTGAGTACATTGAAAATAATAGGGACAAGACATGATTGGCTGCTGCCCAAGGTTAACATGTCATGACATACATGGGACTGCAGTGCTGGTCATAGGCACTGCACTAATTCACCTATAGTAAGCACATGGTTACTATTATTAGAGGTGGTTAATCCTTGTTTTTGACTGTTCCTTTTGTATGGAGGACCAGTGGTGATAGATGCAGCTCAAAATGTTAAGAAATAATGCAGTTTTTAAGCTCAAAAATCCTAAATTGCACAATTCATATACCAGAATTTGTACTTGTATTTAAACTAAAATGAGCTCATAAGTATTTATATTTGTGATTTTTATGCTGTTTCAATTTTATGGTCATCCAGGGCAGAGCAAACATAATGTAATATTTTAAGCCAGATATAATGAAGAAAAACAGATTTCGTTAGTTGGTTATATCAAGGGATGGAAAAGATTTTCAGAAAATTAGACCACTTTAAGAAAAAGCATTCTCCTTGCTCTGTTGATATACACTGTGAATTTTTGAAACTTTGGAAATAACTGAAAGCAAATACTTTATGCATATTGTGTTGTATCAAGATATTAACATGAAACTTCCTTATCTGTATGTCTATATATCTGCAGTATGATCATCATGGATTTATGATGGGATATGATTGATGTTGTAAATTTAATTCCAACATGGACATTCAGGTTGTAAAACTTTGTGGAAATATCAATGACTATGGGATTTCAAATATAGTATCGCACTGTGTTAAATTCTGATACATGTTTTGATAGAGTTTTGTGTAAATAATTTACTTCCACTGAGTGCCTAGTAAGTTGAGTCATTCACACATTGGTTCAAGTGCACTAGAAACCTTGATTCTTGGACAATCTTATATTTTGCACATAATTTGTATTTCATCATTTAAGCATTTATTTGTTATTCATCATGTCAGCACAGTATTCAATGACAGGATATGATTGGTCACACATAGTGAAAGTGAATCCCCTCTAACATGACATGATATTTTCATTTTAGTGAAGTGATAAGTAAAAAAATTTAATATAAATTCAGATCTTGTTCTTATTTCATACTTGTATGTATATAAACCTTTTTTTTCAAGAATCAAGCACAAAACTATGACATGGGTTCATGTACTACATGTATTTGTACAGTATGTTAATATAGTTTTGCATTACACTTTTGAGCTGATGTTCATGGAACCTGTTTTTTCCTTCAGATTGTCTTTATATAATTAACAATATACATGATTGTATACACAACTGTGAAACAACTGTATGTGTCCGTGAAGAAAGTTAGAGAGAGAAACTAATGCATGCTGGATGAAATCAATAAAAACCACATAGAAGAACTTGCACACACAAACTATTTAAGTATGTGATAGAAGAGACTGTTATGATTGAATGTGTGTCCCTGCCAAAAATCACCAGGCTAAATCATTCAGGTGCTTTATGAAACCTGTAAAACAATGAGGCATTGACATTTATTCAGCTTGTTCGAAAACAGCTTAGTATATTTTGATATAGTACACAAGTCATTGCCCAAAAAAAAAAAATCTAATTTGACTAATCTTTCACAAATTGTATGGTCACTTTGATATAGGTGTCACGGAATTGTATGGTTTATATCAATATGTATATGTGATCAAAAATGTATTCGGGTTTCGTTTCCGACTAGAGCGTTACTCGGGGGTTGTTTATTTTTTTCGGCTCTAGTCATTTTGAAATACTGAGCGCGATTCACCCCATGCTGCACATGCAAATTGCCTGCAGTGAAAACTCACGTACCTAGCCTAGCTGCTGCGCATATCTGGCACAGCTAGAGTACATATAGAGCGAATTCTCTATAAACAAATTACACTACGACGAGTCTTGTCAGAAAGCTTACCTCTTTACGGGAGCAAAACTTCAGCTGTAGAGGTATGTGAAATTTAAGATTGTATTCTTTATCACTATTCGTTTTATATGACATAATTGTTTCATATATTAGATGTTTTAGAATTTATTCTAAATTCTACAGAGAGTCAATACCTAGGTCATACAACGCCATGATATTAGAAATCCTATAGGCTGGTTCAAGTTAGCTATTTGTTGTAACTGAACAGACGGGTATTATTTAATTATACGCGGCATGCATTGAATGATTAATGTAATGTGTAACGAGGCGTAATTCATGTGCGCGCATGCGCAACATATATCAATACAAAAGTACTAACCGTGTCATATGTACTACACGGTTTAGTTGTTATACTTTTAGCTGTTCCATATGTATGGTTTGGTGGTGTGTGAAGTCACAGAACTCTGTGTGGTTTCGTGTGACGTGTACGCTGTGTCTGGTGATGTTGTTTCGGAAGAGTGTACTGGTTTTCTCGATGCGAGGGACCAAGGCTTCTCGATCAACGGGTCTGTGTTAATGTGAAGGCTCTCGAGGGACCCTTCAACAGACTGGGAGGGGTGGACCATGCGTGGTGGCTCCTTGACCATGGACTAGAGCGGGTGGAACCGTAGATACATCTTGGTAGTCAAACGGACGCCACGATAGTTATATTTATTGCGTGTTCCATTTGATTGTTATCTCAATATTGCTATCTGTGCAAAATTACATTCATTCCCATTTCAATATCGCTATATGTGTGATAGATTCATAATTTCATACATCCCCATTTCAATATCGTTATATGAACGACATATTCATAATTTCATACATCCCCATTTCAATATCGTTATATGAACGACGGATTCATAAATTCATATTCCAACATCGCTTGTTAAATTGATAAATTGACGAGTTAACAGATTGATGGATAAATGAGTATTCTATTGATAAGTGCATAAATCACATGCTTTGGTCACCCTTGGTACTTAATAAGACCTTGTTTATATTGGGGTGTAAATCATATACTCTTATTTGTCGATTGGTGATAGGATGCTATTCACGTTTGTTTAAAATTCCATTTGTTAAATCCATCTTTGATTTTTCTCGTTGAGTTACTTGTTGTTGATAGTTCCATGTTAGGAACTTTATAAAATTCCTTATCTTTTTGTTATAATGGTGTCAGATTTGTTCATCTTTAAATTGCGTTTATAAATAAACATCTTATTAACGCAGTTGCTTTCGGTGTCTTCACTAATCCAGTCCCAACCCGGCTTCATCCTGTGACAAATGGTGTCAGAAGTGGGATTTATTGGATTAGTCGGAGCACGGACGTTAGTTTGCGAAGGTCTTGACTCCGGTAAGATTTTTCAGTTATCTGTTTCAGATTGTGACCTTCCTGACAAGAGCTAATTCAGGCGGGTGAGTGAATACCTCACTCATATTTTGTTTTGTTTACCATTTGTTTATCATATATACATATTGCATATATTTGGAGAAGGGATATATGGTTGGTTCATGTAGTCCTAAAAATTGTATGTGTTATATGATAGTGCACTTAGGATTGGTGATCTTATCAACAGTATTTATCATGTCGTCGCTTAAAGATCTAGTGGAGTTGGGCAAACAGTTTGGGTATGAGGGGGAGGCCCTTAGAAAATTCGTTCAGGATGAGCAGGCCGATGAAAGGGATCAAAGGGTAAAGGAGAGAGATATAGAAAGGGAAAAGTTACAACTAGATAAGCAGGATGAGAAGGAAAGAAGGGAATTTGAAAGGGAGAAAATGCTATTTGAGGAAAAGAAGATAGAACTAGAGAAGCAAGCAGAGAAGGAAAGGATAGGGTGGGAAAGGGAAGCAGAAAGGGAAAGAATAGAGCAGGTAAGAGAACTTGAGGAAAGAAAGTTAGAGAAGAAGAAACAAGCAAAGTTACAAGCCATCGAGTTAGAAGACAGGAATATGGAGAAAGAACATAGAAGGAAATTTGAATTATTAGAGGCTAAGAAAGATGGTCAACAAGAATCAAAGTTAAGAGGCCCTAAATTACCCCCTTTCGAAGATGACAAAGATAACTTAGATAGTTATTTACATAGGTTTGAGCGATATGCTACCATCCAAAAGTGGAAAAAAGATGATTGGTCGCTCCATCTCAGCGCGTTACTTAAAGGTAAAGCGCTAGATGTATATTCGCGTCTACCCGTGGACGAGGCATTGAACTATGACGCGTTAAGAGAGGCACTCCTTAAGAGATACGAGTTGACAGAACAAGGGTTCCGCAAAAAATTTAAATATAGTAAACCCGAGAAAGGCGAGACATTCACCCAGTTCGCCAGTAGGACGGGGAATTATTTCCAGCGTTGGGTTGAATGTGGTAAGATCCAAAAAACGTTTGAGGGTCTTACCGATTTTCTACTTAGGGACCAGCTGTTAAACACTTGTGGTAGGGAATTGTACTTGTTCCTGAGGGAAAAGTCCTTCAATAATATCTCAGATATGGCTACTCAGGCAGACTATTTCGCCGAAGCTCGGGGAGGTACCCAGAATGTGATCTCAAGGGATAACAAGGGAGGTAATCAAGGAAAAGATCAGAGACCCAGAGAACCCGAGAAACTTGGTACACATAAAGGTGGAAACTTTCAACCTGGGAAGGGTACGAATCGTAGGGATAGACAATGTTTTACCTGTAAGGAATGGGGTCACATCACGCCCGATTGTCCGAAAAGGAAGGGGTTTGTCCAGAGGGTCGCGGTTGCTATCGAAAGCAGAGCATAGTCAGGGGGCGGTAAGCGCGATGATTTTCCGCGTGATAATTCAGGGACTAATAACGTGGATACGGTGTACGAATCCGCAGCGCGTGCGCAGATCGGTCGTGATGTTATTCAGTCGATCGGCACTTGTCTTTTTCCCGAGGCGAGAGTACCGACTGCTACTGGTACCGCCAACGGTCAAGAAGTCACGGTCTTACGCGACACCGGGTGCACGGGCGTCGTAGTAAAGCGGAGTCTCGTTAGGGATGACCAAATGCTTGGTTGGAAATCCCCGTGCATGTTATTAGATCAAACGATTGATCGCGTTCCCGTCGCGAGAATAGAAATCGAGACGCCTTTTCTGACCGAAACCGTAGAAGCTCTGTGTATGGAAAATCCCATATACGACTTAACTATCGGAAATGTCGAGGGCTCCAGACTCCCAACTCAGTCTGATTTCCGGTTTCCCATTGTACAAACGGCCGAAACTAGGGCGCAGGCGCAGGCGGAGAAAACGCCACTACGTAAGTTGAAACTTCCGGAAGCCGTGTCCGATATCTCGCGCGATGAATTTACGCGTGAGCAAGGCCATGACGCGTCCTTGAGCGCGACCGCGGAGAGGATCGTGTCCGGTACCGCGAAACATTGTAAAGGCGGGGCAAGTTTGAAATTTGTACGTAGGGAAGGGTTAATGTACAGGCAATTTACCACGTTGGATGGTAGAAAGTATTTCCAACTGGTCGTCCCCCAGAAATTCAGGTCCCTTATTCTCAGAGTAGCGCACGAGTCCGGTAGTGCAGGTCACTTGAGTAGGAAAAGGACGACGGACAAAGTATTAAGAGAATTTTATTGGCCAGCTGTAAATAGTGACGTAGCACGATTCTGTCGTTCGTGTGATGTATGCCATAAAACTGTTGAAAAGGGCGTTTTGAACGTCGTATGTATTGCGGTCATAGAAGACGAGTCGAGTGACCCCAACACAGAAATTCCCCTCGAGTACCCCATGGTTGTAGGAAATTAGGGAATAGATATGGTCAGCGTGTGCCCGGAATTACCTGAAGGTCAGCGTCAGCAAGTCAGGGAAATTTTAAGTAAGTACCCAGACGTATTTACAGATCGACCAGGTAATACTGGATTAATAACGCACGAAATAAACTTGAATACCTCGGAGCCAATCAGAATAAAGGGATATCCAATACCCTATAACGCACGGGAGACAATCGATGAGGAAGTAGGTAAAATGTTAGACCTGGGAGTGATTGAACCCTCAAACTCCCCCTATTCTTCCCCCGTGGTATTGGTTAGAAAGAAAGACGGAACTAATCGATTTTGTATAGACTTTCGACAACTAAATAAAGTCACCGTGTTTGATGCTGAACCGATGCCAGACATGGAGGGCATGTTTTCAAAATTGGCAGGGCACCAGTACATTTCTAAATTAGATCTAACAAAAGGTTATTGGCAGGTGCCCATCGCTGAAAATGCTCGCGTATTAACGGCATTCGCGACCCCTAACGGTCTTTTCCAGTTTAAGGTTATGCCTTTTGGTTTGGTTAACGCCGGTGCGTCGTGCGTGCGTCTTATGCGAAAATTGTTGAAAGGCACGAACAACGTAGATAGTTTTGTCGACGATATTCTAGTATATACACATACCTGGGAAGAGCATGTTAGGGCATTAGTCGATCTGTTTGACAGACTCCGCAAGGCAAATCTCACAGCGAGACCCTCCAAGTGTAGCATAGCATATTCTAACTTGGAATGCTTGGGCCATCTAGTAAGTGGGTCAGGGCAGTTAAAACCAACCATGATAAAATTGACGCGATTAAAGACTCTCCTAGGCCAGAAACCAAGAAACAGATACGATCGTTTCTTGGATTGATAGGTTTTTATAGGAAGTTCGTTCCAAATTTCGCCGCTATAGCTAGTCCATTGACGGATTTGACTAGGAAAGGGCAGCCAAATAAAGTTTCTTGGGGTTTATGCCAAGAGAAAGCTTTTAACGCCCTTAAGGCAAGATTGATCAGTGCACCGATCCTAAAGTTGCCAGAATTAAATAGATCGTTCATATTGAGAACTGATGCATCCGACACGGGCTTAGGAGCAGTTTTGCTACAGGAGCAAGACGGGGTAAAGTTACCCATAGCTTATGCTAGTAGGAAACTGCTGCCTAGGGAGCAAAACTACTCCGTGATCGAAAAGGAGTGCTTAGCACTGGTGTGGGGTGTAGGTAAATTCCACACCTACCTTTTCGGAAGGGAATTTGTCCTTGAAACGGAACATCAGCCTCTCATATATTTAAACAAGGCAAAAGTTGCCAACGCAAGATTGATGCGTTGGGGATTGACTCCGCAGCCATATCGTTTCCGGATCGAAGCAATCAGAGGGTCGGAAAATGTAGGGGCCGATTATTTAAGCAGAGTGTGATTTGCAGTTTTTTTTTCCTACCATGATATTCTGGTAATGTAAATAATACGTTTCAGTTTGTATTTTTGCAAAATTCCGTGATTTTCTAAAAGTGCTTTCACTTTTTTTTTAAGGGGGGAGGTATTGTCACGGAATTGTATGGTTTATATCAATATGTATATGTGATCAAAAATGTATTCGGGTTTCGTTTCCGACTAGAGCGTTACTCGGGGGTTGTTTATTTTTTTCGGCTCTAGTCATTTTGAAATACTGAGCGCGATTCACCCCATGCTGCACATGCAAATTGCCTGCAGTGAAAACTCACGTACCTAGCTGCTGCGCATATCTGGCACAGCTAGAGTACATATAGAGCGAATTCTCTATAAACAAATTACACTACGACGAGTCTTGTCAGAAAGCTTACCTCTTTACGGGAGCAAAACTTCAGCTGTAGAGGTATGTGAAATTTAAGATTGTATTCTTTATCACTATTCGTTTTATATGACATAATTGTTTCATATATTAGATGTTTTAGAATTTATTCTAAATTATACAGAGAGTCAATACCTAGGTCATACAACGCCATGATATTAGAAATCCTATAGGCTGGTTCAAGTTAGCTATTTGTTGTAACTGAACAGACGGGTATTATTTAATTATACGCGGCATGCATTGAATGATTAATGTAATGTGTAACGAGGCGTAATTCATGTGCGCGCATGCGCAACATATATCAATACAAAAGTACTAACCGTGTCATATGTACTACACGGTTTAGTTGTTATACTTTTAGCTGTTCCATATGTATGGTTTGGTGGTGTGTGAAGTCACAGAACTCTGTGTGGTTTCGTGTGACGTGTACGCTGTGTCTGGTGATGTTGTTTCGGAAGAGTGTACTGGTTTTCTCGATGCGAGGGACCAAGGCTTCTCGATCAACGGGTCTGTGTTAATGTGAAGGCTCTCGAGGGACCCTTCAACAGACTGGGAGGGGTGGACCATGCGTGGTGGCTCCTTGACCATGGACTAGAGCGGGTGGAACCGTAGATACATCTTGGTAGTCAAACGGACGCCACGATAGTTATATTTATTGCGTGTTCCATTTGATTGTTATCTCAATATTGCTATCTGTGCAAAATTACATTCATTCCCATTTCAATATCGCTATATGTGTGATAGATTCATAATTTCATACATCCCCATTTCAATATCGTTATATGAACGACATATTCATAATTTCATACATCCCCATTTCAATATCGTTATATGAACGACGGATTCATAAATTCATATTCCAACATCGCTTGTTAAATTGATAAATTGACGAGTTAACAGATTGATGGATAAATGAGTATTCTATTGATAAGTGCATAAATCACATGCTTTGGTCACCCTTGGTACTTAATAAGACCTTGTTTATATTGGGGTGTAAATCATATACTCTTATTTGTCGATTGGTGATAGGATGCTATTCACGTTTGTTTAAAATTCCATTTGTTAAATCCATCTTTGATTTTTCTCGTTGAGTTACTTGTTGTTGATAGTTCCATGTTAGGAACTTTATAAAATTCCTTATCTTTTTGTTATAATGGTGTCAGATTTGTTCATCTTTAAATTGCGTTTATAAATAAACATCTTATTAACGCAGTTGCTTTCGGTGTCTTCACTAATCCAGTCCCAACCCGGCTTCATCCTGTGACAATAGGCAGAGTAAAGAAGATCATGATAATAGATTGTAAAAAAAAGTTGAATCAATCATTCTTGTGTTGAAATATAAAATGAATGTATGTGATGTATTTACTTTCAGTCAGGCTTTCTAAGTCAGATGCTTTATGTTGGCACAATCTTCCAGTCAGGCTTTCTAAGTCAGATAATTTATGTTGGCACAATCTTCCAGTCGGGCTTTCTAAGTCAGAAGATTTATGTTGGCACAATCTTCCAGTCAGGCTTTCTAAGTCAGATAATTTATGTTGGCACAATCTTCCAGTCAGGCTTTATAAGTCAGATAATTTATGTTGGCACAATCTTCCAGTCAGGCTTTCTAAGTCAGATAATTTATGTTGGCACAATCTTCCAGTCAGGCTTTATAAGTCAGATAATTTACGTTGGCACAATCTTCCAGTCAGGCTTTCTAAGTCAGATAATTTATGTTGGCACAATCTTCCAGTCAGGCTTTATAAGTCAGATAATTTATGTTGGCACAATCTTCCAGTCAGGCTTTATAAGTCAGATAATTTATGTTGGCACAATCTTCCAGTCAGGCTTTATAAGTCAGATAATTTATGCTGGCACAATCTTCCAGTCAGGCTTTATAAGTCAGATAATTTATGTTGGCACAATCTTCCAGTTAACTTCTACTTACATACAATTACCACTAAGACAGAAAGAACAAATTCAGCTTTATTTTTTTTCTGCGACAGGGTATGAAAAGTTCTAATCTCACTGGGTGTTCAGCTCACTATTATTAACAGCAAGACTAATTGACATTTAAACTCTTTTTTAAGTAAATATTTCCATTATACCAATAAAAAATGATGCAAGTCAGTTGCCAACAAGCAGTCAAAGCAAAGAATAATTATAAAATAAAGAAATAAAAGATATATTTATAGAAACATTATCATTTGGCAGGAAATCAGTAATATATCAATACTCTATTCTTTCTGGGGTTTTTCACATCATGGTTATGGATTCTAGGGCTTTTCTCATTATGGTCATGGATTCCAGGGCTTTTCACATTATGGTCATGGATTCTAGGGCTTTTCACATCATGGTCATGGATTCTAGTGCTTTTCACATTATGGTCATGGATTCTAGGGCTTTTCACATCATGGTCATGGATTCTAGGGCTTTTCACATCATGGTCATGGATTCTAGGGCTTTTCACATCATGGTCATGGATTCTAGGGCTTTTCACATCATGGTCATGGATTCTAGGGCTTTTCACATCATGGTCATGGATTCTAGGGCATTTCACATTATGGTCATGGATTATAGGGCTTTTCACATCATGGTCATGGATTCTAGGGCTTTTCACATCATGGTCATGGATTCTAGGGCTTTTCACATCATGGTCATGGATTCTAGGGCTTTTCACATCACGGTCATAGATTCTAGGGCTTTTCACATCATGGTCATGGATTCTAGGGCTTTTCACATCATGGTCATGGATTCTAGGGCTTTTCACATTATGGTCATGGATTCTAGGGCTTTTCACATCATGTTCATGGATTCTAGGGCTTTTCACATCATGGTCATGGATTCTAGGGCTTTTCATCATCATGGACATGGATTCTAGGGCTTTTCACATTATGGTCATGGATTCTAGGGCTTTTCACATCATGGTCATAGATTCTAGGGCTTTTCACATTATGGACATGGATTCTAATGTTTTTCACATTATGGTCATGGATTCTAGGGCTTTTCACATGGTCATGGATTCTGGGGCTTTTTACATCATGGTCATTGATTCTAGGGCTTTTCACATCATGGTCATGGATTCTAGGGCTTTTCACATTATGGTCATGGATTCTTGGACTTTTCACATCATGGTCATGGATTCTAGGGCTTTTCACATTATCGTCGTGGATTCTAGGGCTTTTCACATCATGGTCATGGATTCTAGGGCTTTTCACATCATCGTCTTGGATTCTAGGGCTTTTCACATCATGGTCATGGATTCTAGGGCTTTTCACATCATGGTCATGGATTCTAGGGCTTTTCACATTATGGTCATTGATTCTAGGGCTTTTCACATCATGGTCATGGATTCTAGGGCTTTTCACATCATGGTCATGGATTCTAGGGCTTTTCACATCATGGTCATGGATTCTAGGGCTTTTCACATCATGGTCATGGATTCTAGGGCTTTTCACATCATGGTCATGGATTCTAGGGCTTTTCACATCATGGTCATGGATTCTAGGGCTTTTCACATTATGGTCATGGATTCTAGGGCTTTTCACATCATGGTCATGGATTCTAGGGCTTTTCACATCATGGTCTTGGATTCTAGGGCTTTTCACATCATGGTCATGGATTCTAGGGCTTTTCACATCATGGTCTTGGATTCTAGGGCTTTTCACATCATGGTCATGGATTCTAGGGCTTTTTCACATCATGGTCATGGATTCTAGGGCTTTTCACATCATGGTCTTGGATTCTAGGGCTTTTCACATCATGGTCATGGATTCTAGGGCTTTTTCACATCATGGTCATGGATTCTAGTGCTTTTCACATTATGGTCGTCATGGATTCTTGGGCTTTTCACATCATGGTCATGGATTCTAGGGCTTTTCACATTATGGTCATTGATTCTAGGGCTTTTCGCATTATGGTCATGGATTCTAGGGCTTTTCACATCATGGTCATGGATTCTCTTCAGGTATATGTCAGATAACTTATGATTTCAGAGTTTTTTTAACTAAACAATTTGATGTAATTGTTATGTACACTACATCATCACTGATAGGACAAGTATAAACAACTTTTACACATCTGTATACAATACCTATATGCCACAACTTCTACACATCTATATACAATACCTATATGCCACAACTTCTACACATCTATATACAATACCTATATACCTCAACATTTTCAAGACTGACACAACCATGATTCAGACTGAGATCAAACAAAACAAGCAAATTTGGATAGAAAATAAGTCATGAAAGTGCATTATTGCATTGATACAATATATAAAGTGGTTCTAAAAACTTAAAGTTCAGTGTATACACAACCGACATTACATGAGTTCCTCAGACTGTAAATATTTGATTTTTTCATGATACGGTGTGATTTAACAAATGATAGAGCTGATAAAACATTTTTTTTGCACAATACTTTACCTGCTGTTGAATCGGGAGGTTTTGTTTAATTCCGGCATGCCAAACCCATGTGAGATCATTGGTGCCAAAAGGCTCTTCTTTACCATGATCTGTTATTGCTATAACAGGAATCAGCATCTTCCTTTGTATACCACCCAATCGACAAATAATAATTACAAAGGTGTATCTGCAGTTGAAGAGAAATGATGTTTAACCTGAAACTTTGTGATCAAAATGATGCTTGATCATGTTTGAAAAAGTGGTCTTGTATGCTTTTGGTTGTATATTTTCAGTAAACTGAAGTAAACCATTTTTCAGTAAAGTGACCAGACTGTTAATCTTCATATAGAGCCTGATCAATGTTATATTAGTCCCTTTAAAGTGTTATGCATGATGTTTATATAATATTACAAATATTTTAGGAAATTATAAATGTTTCTTCACTTTAATATTTGCTTAAATCTTAATGTTATCAGGAAAAACATGTTTAACTAGTGTCCTTGAATTAGGTTGTTTTGATCAATATGTTTTCTCAATTTAAAGGTCAAGGTTTAATTTTTGTTTACAAGTAAAATTCCATTAAGATGACACACATTCTAGAACATTCTGTCATGTGACCAATCTTTATATATACCATGTTTGGTGGACATTTTTTTCAGTTTTGACATTACCATCAGTCTTGTAAAGAGCTATTACAGTTGTGAAAATTCATTCCAAATTCTAAGAGAGGAATTATTTTAAATATTCATTGGATTATAACAGTGCTCACAAACTTTTGGATTTTGGATTTTTAATTGATGATTTTGGAATTTATGTGAACTTATTCAAAGATTTTGGAATACTTCATTTTGACATCAGCACATCAAGATTTCTAGTACATCAGGACTTTGGAGACCATTGACACATAATAACATTCAAGGACACAGCCGTGAATTCTAAACATTCTATATTTAGGACTTGTGATTAGAACAATCATTCTTATTGGATTATTAGGATTTCAAAACACATTACTGTAATTGACTTTTTGATTTTTCATTTTAATTATCTAGTAATAAATTGCTTGTTGATTTTTAAAAAAAAAAAAAAAAAAAGAAAAGAAATTGGGGGCTCGTCGTTCCAGGATTGAATTTCTTTAAAGCATATTAGAGATATTAAATTTATCTTTGAAATTCATATTGATTTTGTCTCGGAGAATTTTGTTTTGTCTTTGGCAAAGATTTTTAATAAAGAAATTTTTTTTGTGTGAAACCAACAAGCATTTACAATGGCATCTAATGTTCAGAATTTCATTTCAAAACCTACCCAGGAGGGGTTAGAGTGCATGAGAAAGGATGAGTTGCTCGAGCTTGCCAAAAAATACAGTCTATCTGAGGCAAAAGTATCATTGACAAAACAGGAGATAAAGATTATTTTAATTCAGTATTTAGTAGGAAAGGAAAATTTTGATAGTAGTGCTTTAAGTTCGAAGAGAAAGCCTGTATCTGGTTCTGACAGGAAATTAAGGGAATTAGAGTTAAAGAACCAGATGGATTTAGAGTTAGCAAAGCTTCAGATTCAGAGAGAGAGAGAAAAAGAAGAGAGGCAGATGGAGAGAGAGAGAAAGAAGAGAGGCAGATACAGATGGAGAGAGAGAAAGAAGAGAGGCAGATACAGATGAAGAGAGAGAAAGAAGAGAGGCAGATACAAATGCAGAAAGAAGATAGGCAGATGGAGAGGGAGAGAGAGAAAGAGGAGAGACAGATGCAGATGCAAAGAGAAGAAAGGGAAATGCAATTTAAGTTAAGAGAATTAGAACTGGCAAACAGAGCACACTCCACTCCTTTAAATACAAGTTCAGGTTTTGATGTTACTAGGTATATTAGGTTAGTACCCCCTTTTCAGGAAAAAGAAGTAGATAAATACTTTCTTCATTTCGAGAAAATAGCTGAAAACTTGAAATGGCCCAGAGAGCATTGGACTTTGTTATTACAAAGTGTACTTATTGGCAAAGCTCGTGAAGTCTACATTTCACTGTCAGTACAACAAAGCACTGATTATGATGTGGTTAAGGAGTACATCTTGAAAGCTTATGAGTTGGTACCAGAGGCATATCGACAAAGATTTAGGAATTGTAGAAAAGAAACTGGACAAACTCATGTCGAATTTGCAAGGGATAAAGAACAACTATTTGATAGGTGGTGCTCAACCAAGAAAGTTGATCAAGGTTATGATAACCTCCGACAGCTCGTATTAATTGAAGAGTTCAAGAGGTGTATCCATAGTGATGTTAAAACCTATCTTGACGAGCAGAATGTGGAAACTTTGGAAAATGCTGCTCGTATGGCTGATGATTATTCCTTGACTCACAAAATTTCATTTGGCAATAAGTCGTCCTCTCAGCAGTTTTCTGGTAAAAAACCATTTCAATCTCATTCGAGTACTTCCAAATTTCACAACAGCACAACTGTTAGGAATCAAACATCTGATAAGACTGATCAGAAATCCTTATCTCTTCCTACGTGCACTTATTGTAAAACGAAAGGGCACGTTATTTCTGATTGCTTCAAGTTGAAAAATAAGCAACAGAGTAAAGACAGAGCTTTTCCAAATGCTCTTATTTCTACGAGGTCAAGGTCACGGTCTTGTATTGAAAGCAATACATTTGTTGGGTCAAACAAACCCCAGTCTGATTCTATTTTGGAGGCTTATGAACCATTCATGTCAGAAGGTTCTATATCACTTATTGGTGATTCTGCCAAACCTATCCCAATTAAAATATTAAGGGACACCGGAGCTTCTCAGAGTCTTTTATTATCAGGTACTTTGCCTTTGTCTGAGGAGTCTTCTTCAAGTGAAAGTGTTCTTGTTCAGGGAGTTGAGTGCGGCTTTGTAAATGTTCCTCTTCATTGTGTAAATTTGGCATCAGACTTAGTTTCTGGACCTGTGACTGTTGGGCAGTGACTTCTTTACCCATAGAGGGTGTTCATTTATTACTAGGCAATGACCTAGCTGGAGATAAGGTTGTGGTTAATCCACTTGTAACTGACAAGCCTTGTTTGGATCAGAAAGTTGATCCTGTCGAAACTGAAATCCCTGATTTGTACCCTGCTTGTGCAGTTACTAGAGCTATGGCAAAAAGAGCTCTTGAGAGTGATGTTGATCAGGATATTATTCCTTTAGCTGACACATGTATTGGTCAGTCTTTTGATGAGGTCACTTTTTCCTCAGGTATTGATCAATCAAATGGTATTGATCACAGTGATCCTCTTTTGGCAACTCATTCTCTTTGTTCTAATCAGGATGACAAACGACAATCCCTTGTCGTTGAACAGGAGCAAGATCCCGAGATATCTTGTTTGTTTCAGAGGGCTATTAGTGAAACTGAAGCCACACAAGTTCCAGTGTGTTACTTTGTGAAAAATGGGGTCCTTATGAGGAAATGGAGACCACCTGATGTACCCGCTGGTGACGAGTGGTCAGTGAGCTATCAAATTGTTGTTCCTAAGTCATATAGACAGGAAATTCTTAATTTCGCCCATGAAACTCCTTTGGCTGGTCATTTAGGAGTCCGTAAGACTTATCACAAGATCTTGAATCATTTTTATTGGCCGAAACTCAAAAGTGATGTTTCTAAATACTGCAGATCTTGTCACACTTGTCAAATGGTAGGAAAACCCAATCAGAAGATACCTAAGGCTCATCTGCAACCTATTCCTGCATTTGATGAACCATTTAGTAGAATAATGGTAGACTGTGTTGGTCCTTTACCTAAAACCAAGTCAGGCAACCAATACTTGTTGACCATCATGTGTGCATCTACAAGATTTCCAGAGGCAATTCCTCTGAGAAATATAAAAACTAAAACTATTGTGAAAGCTTTGGTGAAGTTTTTTACACTTGTTGGCCTTCCCAAATCTGTCCAGTCGGATCAAGGGTCAAATTTTATGTCTGGAATTTTCCAGCAAGTTATGCATGAACTAGGCATCCAACAGTTTAAATCTTCTGCCTATCACCCTGAAAGTCAAGGTGCTTTGGAAAGATTTCATCAAACTTTGAAGAATATGATTCGATCATATTGCTTTGATACAGAAAAGGATTGGGATGAGGGTGTTCATTTGTGGTTGTTTGCTGTTAGGGAATCAGTTCAAGAGTCGTTGGGTTTTAGTCCCTTTGAACTAGTTTTTGGTCATACTGTCCGTGGACCATTGAAATTATTGAAAGAGAAACTTCTTTCAAATGAAGATTCAAAGATTAATCTTCTGGATTATGTCTCTGATTTCAAATACAAGTTGTCAAAGGCCTGTGAAGTAGCAAGAACTAATCTTCACACTACCCAGTCAAAAATGAAATTAAGGTATGACAGAAATTCACAGGAAAGGAGTTTTAAACCTGGTGACAAAGTTCTGGCTCTCTTTCCCATACCTCAGAATCCTCTTCAGGCTAAATTTTATGGTCCTTATACCGTTGAAAAGAAAGTAAATGACTTAAATTATATCATTAACACTCCTGGGAGACGGAAACAGAAACAACTTTGTCATATAAATATGTTAAAGGAATATTTTGACAGAGATAGCCCAGCTAATTATTCTGTTAATTTAGTTGTACCTGTCCCACACAGTGAAGATATCAACGATGGAGTACGATCAGACTATAGTGACTCTGGTATAACCAATCTTCGGAATTCAGAAATATTGAACAACCTAGACCAGAAACTTTCACATCTACAACAACAGGAAAGAAATGAACTAAAACAGCTATTACATGACTATGAGCACTTGTTTCCTGATGTTCCAACACGAACAAGTAAAATTTATCATGACGTTGACATTGTAGATTATGTGCCTGTGAAACAGCATTCTTATAGGATGAATCCTCTCAAACAGAACTATCTGAAGAAAGAAATTCAGTATTTACTGGAGAATGATTTCATAGAACCAAGTAAAAGTAACTGGAGTTCACCATGTATTCTTGTTCCCAAGCCAGATAATACATTCCGTATGTGTACTGACTATAGAAAAGTCAACAGTGTCACCAAAACTGATTCATTTCCAATCCCAAGAATGGACGATTGCATTGATAAAATTGGAAATGCGGAATATGTCACCAAGTTTGACCTTTTAAAAGGATTCTGGCAAATTCTACTGACGGAAAGGGCAAAAGAAATTTCAGCATTTGCAACTCCAGATGGACTTTATCAATATAAAGTCATGCCGTTTGGAATGAAAACTTCGCCTGCAACGTTTCAACGTCTGATGAACATGATAACATTTGGTCTTGATAATTGTGACGCTTATATCGATGACGTCATTATCTACAACAACACCTGGGAAGATCATTTGGAAACCATTCGAAAATTCTTTGATCGACTCAGCGATGCGAATCTGACAATTAATTTGAGCAAAAGTGAGTTTTGCCATGCTTGTGTCACATTTTTAGGACATATTGTGGGACAAGGTCAAGTTAAACCTATAGAAGCTAAGGTCAAAGCTATCTCTGAATTTCAAGTTCCAATTTGTAAAAAGCAACTGATGCGATTTCTAGGTATGGCTGGATATTATCGGAAATTTTGTTCCAATTTTTCCAAAATTGCTGAACCTTTGACAAGTTTATTGAGTAAGAAAACCAAATTTCATTGGTCTGACAAGTGTCAGGAATCTTTTGACAAGTTAAAGGCCATGATTAAGAATGCACCAGTTCTTTCTGCACCAAATTTCAGCCAATCATTTAAATTATCTGTTGATGCAAGTGATGTAGGGGTTGGTGGAGTATTGATTCAGGAAGACAAAAGTGGTGTGGATCACCCTGTGTGTTATTTTTCTAAAAAACTAAACAAGCACCAGAAAAATTATTCCACAATTGAGAAGGAATGTTTGGCTTTGATATTGGCTTTACAGCATTTTGAAGTGTATGTTACCTCAGCTCTTTCTCCAATTATTGTGTACAGTGATCACAATCTCCTTACTTTCATCAACAAAATGAAAGATAAAAATCGGAGATTGTTGAGATGGAGTTTGATATTGCAAGAATATAACATTGACATTAGACACATCAGGGGAAAAGACAATGTGATTGCAGATGCACTCTCATGTGCCTAGAAATGTAATATTGCTTGATGTAATTAAGTCCAGTATCATAAAACATGTTCTTATGTAATTTTGGTTATTGTAGTATTAGATGTATATTCAAAAGAAAGCTTTATTATATAAATCTTTCTTTTTCTTTATGAGGGGAGGTGTTATGTATGATGTTTATATAATATTACAAATATTTTAGGAAATTATAAATGTTTCTTCACTTTAATATTTGCTTAAATCTTAATGTTATCAGGAAAAACATGTTTAACTAGTGTCCTTGAATTAGGTTGTTTTGATCAATATGTTTTCTCAATTTGAAGGTCAAGGTTGAATTTTTGTTTACAAGTAAAATTCCATTAAGATGACACACATTCTAGAACATTCTGTCATGTGACCAATCTTTATATATACCATGTTTGGTGGACATTTTTTTCAGTTTTGACATTACCATCAGTCTTGTAAAGAGCTATTACAGTTGTGAAAATTCATTCCAAATTCTAAGAGAGGAATTATTTTAAATATTCATTGGATTATAACAGTGCTCACAAACTTTTGGATTTTGGATTTTTAATTGATGATTTTGGAATTTATGTGAACTTATTCAAAGATTTTGGAATACTTCATTTTGACATCAGCACATCAAGATTTCTGGTACATCAGGACTTTGGAGACCATTGACACATAATAACATTCAAGGACACAGCCGTGAATTCTAAACATTCTATATTTAGGACTTGTGATTAGAACAATCATTCTTATTGGATTATTAGGATTTCAAAACACATTACTGTAAGTGACTTTTTGATTTTTCATTTTAATTATCTAGTAATAAATTGCTTGTTGATTTTTTACTTGATTTGTTGGTTTCACTTTCTTTCTGTTACATTTTTCTTAGACCATAGAGTCGTAACCAAAGAAAATAAAATGTATGAATTTGTAAAGCCCTTTTTTGGCCATCTTAAAGGTCTTTATTACCTCCTCAAAATGTATCATTCTTTGCAACATATGTTTGGTTGTGAAAAGTGATTCTCATTTAGCAAAAGAGAAAATACTGAGACAAGCTTCTATGTTGTTTTTTAATCGCAGATGTGATTGGTCAGGAAAAACGTTTTTGAGAGAGTGAGAGAGAGAGAGAAGGAAGGGAGTATCATTTTAATTATTACTACATGCATTGAGGCTATACTGATAATTTATTTTTTCTGAATTATTGTGACTTGGATTGCCATTTAAGATCTAATTAATTGTATTGTTTGAACATGGAAATAGTTACTTGTAGAAGTAAGAAATAATCCTAACATAATTTCAAAGCCTACTTGAATGGAGAAAAAGAAATCACTCCTTGCTACTATTATGTTTGTGATCAAGAGTCACAAATCATACATTCTTGGCTAAGAATAAAGTGTAGTAGTTTAAACTATGATTTATAGTTGAATTGTGTATCTACTAAAAGGTATTGTTCCTGTGGTAAAATAGAGACCACGATTCTTTCATGACTGTCCAGTATTCTGATTTTGAGAAATTTTGTAAGCACCCTTTTGCTATCACAATTGAAATCCTATAATTTGGCAACCTTATGTATAAATCGAATTCTTCACCATCTACAGTTACCAAACTTTGTGGATGGCTTGCACTTGGGGTGAAGAAGAATCATATTGATGTTGGGGTAAGAAGGTCAATGGTCAAGGTCACTGAGTGAGAGAAGAAATCATTGCAACACAATAACTCCAGTTCTCTACAATCTAGAGTTAGCAATCTTTGTGGATAGCTTGTACGTGGTTAAGAAATAATCCTATTGATTTGGGGATAAATAGGTCAAAGTTCAAGGTCACTGTGGTTGGGAGAAGAAACATGGCTTCCACACTTTACTTTGATTTCAACATCTTCTATGGTTACCACACTTTGTGTATGGCTTGCACTTGTGGTAAGGAAGAACACTATCAATTTTCGGGTAAAAAGGTCAAAGGTCAAGGGCACTGACTGAAAGAACAAGAATCGTTTTCACACAATGACATTGGATCTGCATCACCTACTTGGACCAAACTTTGTGGTTGGCTTGCACTTGGGGTTAAGGAAGAAGCCTACTGATTTCAGGGTTAAAGTGTCAAAGGTCAAGGTCACTGTTACTGAAAGAATAAAAATGGTTTCTGCACAAGCATTTCAGTTTTTGACCATATACTGAAGGAAAGAAGAAAAATGATTTCTGCACAATGACATTAGTTCCACATTACAGACCTGAACCAAACTTTGTGGATGGCTTACACTTGGGGTAAGGAAGAAGTCTATTGATTTTTGGGTCTAAAGGTCAAGGTCATTGACTGAAAGAACAAAAGTGGTGTCTGCACAAAAGTTTCAGTTATCTGAATAGAGAACTATTAAACACAGGGTGGACATATAAGGTGCTATTCACAGTACTCTTGTTCTTGATTTTACAGCATTTCTTTTTCACCATATTGACTGTGAATGTTAATCCCTTCCTTGAAACTTGTTGATCTCCTGTGAAGCACATGACTTTTGCTAAACACTGAGTTGACACTGTGGTATAGAATCAAAGAAACAATGTCTAAACTTAATTCTTTCCTTTGTCTTTCCAACTACCCCAAAAAATAAAGTTTTGAATTTTATGTATGGTGTAAAATTGCACTTCAAAGAAACTGATCACAAACTAGCCAATAATCTTAATAGAAGATGGCTTAAACATGCTTATGGAAGGCAACATTGTGTAATAACATTTGTTTTTTTCAACATCCATATCTGATTTACCTTACTTGAAACAAATTGTTGTTCCACTTTACCTGTTTAATTGGCCTAATGGGCTCACCCACAGTAATGCTGAAAGGACTACCAAACACAAAATCACCCTAGCTATTGTCAGTCAGTTAAGTAACTTGTGGAATGCTGGTTGCTTAGCTCTGACCTCTTTTACCTTTGGCTCATCTCTTTGACAGTTAACTGTATGAACTGCCAAGTGGTGGTAGTATTCTATTTATATTAAGTGGCTCACAACTGATTTCTGTTGAACAAGTTACAGGTTACAGGCATATATTGTGGTGTTAAGAAAGGTCTCTCTCCCTCTCTCTCTCTCTCTCTCTCTCTCTCTCTCTCTCTCTCTCTCTCTCATTATATAAGGCCTCCTGGAAGTCATGTTTTTATAAACATGACTGTGTCAATGTGGTGTGTGTGTGCTGTATGGGACTAAAAAGTAGTGCTTTTTGTGCAACACATCATGATCTGGCAGGTATGTCTGGTACAAGTTTGATTATGAGCAAAATCTGAACATATTTGTGAGGAAATCTTTTATCAGATTGACTGAGTTTGTTATCACTCTGGACATTAAAGTTTTTTCAAACTTGGTTAAGAAGCTTATATTATCAGTGTGTATTGACATGGTCAGTTATGTGTTGATTTGTGTAAGAGACCAGTGAGTGATGTCACTCCCACATGTGAGTGATGGCACGTTTTAACTTGCAGCTGAATGTAATGTATGACAGAATCATCTGAATGCAACTTGTCTCACAGCTTTCAATGGATTTACCATGAAACATTGAAATTGTTATGGTCATCATCTGAAGAGGTGCATTTTTGCCCTTCTTGTCTTGGAACCTGATGTAGTATATGACATAATCTTGTGAATTGCAACCAGTCTCTGAGTTTTTACTGGATTGCCATAACACTTTTGTACATACTTAAGGTCATCATTTGAAGATGCACATGTTGACATAACTTTCCTCGTGTGATTTATTGTTAGACTTATTTCCCATTGGTCTTGCAGTTGAATGTAGTATATGCAGAATCTGATAAATGCAACTACCAGTAGTCCTGCAGTTTTTGATGGATCACTGTGAAACTTAATACATATCATGGCAATCATCTGAATATACACATATTGACAAATAACTATGCTGCTGCAATTTTTGTTAGAGTTATTGCTCTTTTTTACTTTGGGCTGGATGTAGTTTCTGATAGAATATTGTGAATGCAACTAATCTCACAGTTTTCAATGGATCACCTTGAAACTTTGTACATGTTATGGTCATCATTTGAAGATGTGCATTTAAACCAGTCACTGTATGCTTGCAGTTTTTGTTAGTCAGTTATTGTACATTTTGTCCTGCAGCTGAATGCAAGGTAAGATGAAATCTTGTGAATGCAACTTGTCTTATTTTGCAGGTTCTCCAGCGAGTACATTCCCTGATCATATTAACTTAAGGAAATAAGCTCTGCTGCCTCTCAGATCTATGTCTTGAATATAGCCCACCAGAAAGACAAACATTTTCATCTTCCCATGTATGTATCATATAGACAAATGGAAGAAACTCTTGCACATTATTTTCCCTTACCACCACAAGGTGTCTACCCATCAACTGGATGTTTACCAAACTTAAAACTTTCGCTGCAGTATGATCAACATTCCACCACTTTGCCGCTTGATGCCCAAGAAAAATCATCATGTATTCTACACATCTATATATAAAGGTGGTATAGTATTGATTATTATTGTGTCGCATCCATTGTTGGCATCATTATTTTTGCATTTTAATCAATAATTGTGTGAATATTGTTTGCAGTTTGTGGACTTCAGTTACTGATGTTTTACTCCAACATGGTAGCAATGGTGCTCATTGTTGGTTGTCTTCCTTGTGTACACTGCTTGAATTTTTTGTGTATTTATTAACAGGTGCAGTATTGTGATAAGAGAAACTTACGGGTTGTTATTTTCTGTTGTTTTTGTTGTTCTTTTCATTTCATTTGAAAAAATGACAGCCAAATGTTCTAAGTGCAAGAGATTTAAAATCAACAAGGATACACAGGATACGTGCCTCACTTGCACTAAGTGTTCATCTACTTCAGCTTGCAGTGTCTTCACAGAGTGGTTGGAAGGAACATGGTCCACAGTCCAGTGCAAGAACTTGAAAAGTATAGAGAGATGGGTGAAGTTGAAGCTGACTGAAAGCGGCATCTTGAGCCTTCACCCTAAGATGTCATCAAACGCTGGCATAGTGGGGATGCAATGATGATTTCTCCTCTTTTCCAGGTTTAAATCATGAGAACCAGGTACCCAGAGACAGTAATGTTGGGTCAGCTTCAATTGGAGGATCAGTGGATTTTGGAGATGTTGCATACTGAGACCATATCACACTCTCCCAAGATGCTGTTAGAGTTACAAATCTAGAGTCTTCTATAGGAAATGACATTGCAGTTACTGGCCTCTGGGGGAGTTTCTGTCTCTCTCTTCATCAAGTCTCTCCAGTAAATTCTTTGAGTTATGGAAGATTGTACTCCCATTCTATGGCTGCCCAGTGGGCACAAGTCCAAGCATGACCTTCAGGTCTGTAAGTCGGGGCACATAGGGTGTAATACTGACCTCTGTTTTATCAGTCACCTATGCTGTACACTGATGCTCTGGTTGTTGACCAGCCAGTTGAGCTTCCTGGCCAGCTGTACTTTTGACAAGCAACAAGAGGTCCAGCACATTGGCGATCCATGCCGCATACCAGTCACTCATACCATTATATACAGTCATACTGGGATCCCTCTAAATTCAGTCCATCTATTTCACCACCCATACTGTCCAGCCATCTGTACCAGCAAGACAAGGCATGTCAGTTGCCTGGCTGCCAGTTCAACCAGCATGGAAAGATACCTTGCTGCACACAAGGATGAGTCTGTGCCACGGGTATGATCTATGCTGACATGGTAGCAGTGCCCGACAAGGATGATCCCACAGTGAGTGCAAGAACAAACTTGATCAATTTTGACTTACTCCAGACCTATCATGGAGTTTTTGTTTCTACGCAGCTGCTGAAGAAATGTACAGAATTTTATCACCATTAGAGTGCCACCTGCCAAGTCTGTGAGCCATGCCTATAAGGCTCAGGAGAGATTAAAGATGAGTGCAAACACCCCTTGTTGCATCTTCTGCCTCATTCAGCAAAGATTTGAAGAAATTGCCAGAAGCAAGATGACCCAGCCTACTAGTTTAACTCATGATTGCATTTTTTATAATAAGGGTTCAATGGAACATTGTGTCTCACCTTTTTGGCCCCTGCCTAAAACCTTTCTGTTGGTTACATATTGTGTCTTGTCTCTTTTGTCCTCTGCCTGATGCCTTTCTGTTGGTTGCATATTGTAACCTGCCTGTTTTGGCATCCGATATTGCTTTTCTGTTGGTTACATATTGTAACTTCTGTTTTGGCATCTGTCTAATGGCTTTCTGTTGGTTACATATTGTAACTTGCCTGTTTTGGCAACTGGCTAATCTGTTGGTTACATATTGGACCTGGCCTGTTTTGGCATCTGCCTAATGCCTTTCTGCTGGTTACATATTGTAACTTGCCTGTTTTGGCATCTGTGAAATGCCTTTTTCTTGGTTAAATATTGTTTTTTGCTGCCATACAAGTAAATTACACTTTTCTTTCCAAGTAAGTTTTTCATACCTTTGGGTTGGGCTATTAAGAGTTTACCCAGGGAAAACTCCTCAGGGAGCAAGGAGAGACCCACCCGTACAAGATTACAGAACCAAATTAATGCCCTACATTTGAGCCTTACATTTGCAAATTTGTATGGGTCATACTTGGACCATACTTTGAGCCAATTATTTGTACCCTACTTCAGAACCATAATATTTACATGAGCAATACAAAATGTATGGGTAATACCATAGCAGTGCCCTACTTTTTGAAAATGTAGGTTCCTAAATCTTTTTTAAATGTAGGACCCTTCATTTGTCAATGTAGGCCCCTGATATTGTTTATATAAACTTTATATACAATGCAGAAGCAAAGATTGTTAAGGCAAGATACACAGCTGTAAAAATGTAGGGGCCTACATTTGCAATTCTTGTGCTGTTGATACACAACAGAGTCTGTATTGTATCACTATGCAGCTTTATGGTCCTGATTTAAATCCACTTGAAATTCTCAGAAAAACCACACATAGGAATCCCCCAGTATTTTTTGGTGTAAAAATGGCAGTGACAGTGACAGAGGGTACAAAATGCAACAAACATGAACTGTACCTTTTTATCCTCCATTGATTATTATTAAGCATTCTAGTATGCAAGATGTAAATATTGTATTGATACACTGTACATGATGTTAAAGTGACATTCTAGTCACAGGTAAACCAATATATTATAGAAAATGAGTGCTGATCAGTAATACTGTCAACAACAACAAAAAATTTAAATTTTTTTATTGAGCATAAGCAACATGATCCTGCAGTCAAAGCTTCTGTGCAAGTTACACAACTATATTTATTAATATCTGCTGATTCCTATTCCAGACCACAGAACACTGAATATTATGCACTTCAAAGCACAAATTTACATGTCACAAATGCATCAATGCATGGCTTCCTCTTTATATAATCCTTATTGATGCCAAAGGAGTATGTCCACAAATAAGAATGTTAACAAAACAGCTTGCTCTATTCCATTTTGTTCAAAATTCTCTATATTTTATTTCTTAGCTTGTGTGTCCATCTTTGTTGCTGAGTAGAACACCTGTTGGGTAAAAGCTGAATTCTTAGTTCATGTTCCTCTGGTACATGCAAGTTATTTTTCGCACAAACAGCTATCAGAAATTCTGAAAAAAAGATATATATATAAAGGAAATACATGTTGAATATTGTAGTATAAAAATCTTGTTGATACATTATATAATATAACAACATGCAGTCATTCAGCATTGAACAATTGTGCAATTTAGCACTGTAAATATAGAGCTCGAAAGATGGACAGACAAAAACAGAACCATGCTGCAGGAGTCAAAAGAATACTAAAGTGATGAAATTGATAAATGTGTGGCTCCATAAAATGAGGGATTCCTTTAGTAACTAAATTGAGTGCATGTTCAACTTAGGACAAGACATGAGTTCACTGAAAGTAAAACGTATTTGATAGCCATCTGGCCTACTGAAGTTACACTTTTCTAAGTTTTGAACACATTTACTTACAATAGGATATTTGTCTAATGAAAATTAGATAAATATATTTTCAAATCTATATTGCTGAATTTTTTATGTGATTTTTTGATCATTAAATGCAAAGGTCTCCAATCACCAAAAATTGTTTAACTTTAATGTCAGTTCCTTGGAATTTATTCATGTTATAATTTTCTTCAATATATCCACTTGGAATCACAAATACCATGCTTTTTGCTAAACACAAAAGATGATTCACAATATTGAAAATAAAATGTGAAGGCATACTAATGTAAACAAATAAAGAAACAATACAGTATATTCAGAACAGTAGATACCTCAACAAACCATCACTTTCTGTGGATTTAGGATCATTTTGGAACTATCAGTAATTGATGATTTAAGCAAATGAAGGCCTTTGGAGTCTCCTTTAGCTTATGAATGCTGGATATCTCCAGTATGTAAACTTCCTCAAAAGATAAGATGGCCCAGCCTTCCCTCTGTTGGTGGCACTACTGAGAAGAGTCCAGGCCTCCGACATCCCCTTTTTAATACATATCAACTCCAGCAATCAATTAATTCAGCTTGATCTTCTCTCTGAAGTAAAACGAAGAGTATTTTGCATGTTCACATGATTAACCTGTTTTCTTTGAATTACTCAAAATTCATCATAAAGTCTTAGTTTTACTGAGTTTGTGAACAAATGGCATTTACACACATGACCTTGACCTTGGAAATGGACTTGCCTCTATTTTGTTTCATGTTGGATTCACTGTGATTTCTTCTAGATTACTTTGGAACTTCAATCATTACAGTCCTGCTACCATCATTACAGTCCTGCTACCATGGTGAACAGATGATTTTGCATTCATTCTTTTAGACAAAGTAGGATTTTAGAAAATATGTTGTATGGCATTGAAAAAATTACAAAAGTGTACTCTGCACCCTCACCCACCTAGAACTGTCCTTTATTATCTCTTTGTATAGGATTTTATTTATTTTTTAATTTTTTTTCTCAGATATTCTGACATTTTCTTACTACCGGTACAGTGATTGAGTTTCAAAGGCCTGTGGTTGTACGAACCACGAGTATTTGTTAGGCTTACATTGCTGGTGCATTATTCTTGATACAGTACATTCAGTAGAACTGCATTTGTAACACTGATATTTTAGCAAATCATTATGTAGACAACAAAATCTAAATATTCATGCAAAAATATCAAGGAATAGGCATCAGAATTCATGCACCATTATAGACTACAAAACTGCTTGAAACAAGCACAGACTTAAACTATTATTAAATGACCATACAAAATATATAACAAATTATGAAATTTTCAATACTTACCAGATTTAATTATTACACCTTCCCAAGCAGGTGTCATGATTTACCACAATCTACCACAATCAACAACAGTCTACCACAATCAACAAAAATCTACCACAGTTGACCTTGAAAATACCACAGTATTCCACATTTGACCGTAAAATACCACAATATTCCACAATTGACCTTGAAAATACCACATATACAATATATATAGAGGATATTGTCTTTGCCTACATTAATACCAGATATATTTCATCATGTGGTACAAAAAATGTGATATTTTAATAAGTGGCGAAGCCAGGAGTTAAAATATATTGTTTTTGGTACCACATGACCCCACAACAATACAACACCCCATCCCCCTTTTTGTAAATTCACCACACTTTCATGGACTGATCATATAAATATCAGTGACTTAAGAGAGCGGTAGGATTGAGATGACCTAATCTGTCAAAGTAAATTACATGTTTGACATTTTGTAAACTATCTGATCATATCTGACCACAAAGCAAGTTCGATTCAGCAATGCATCACGGCGGGTTTATCATTGTTGTCAAGTAAAGGGAAATTACTTCATATAGACGTGAACGGCGTGGAGTCAAATTTCTTCAGCAAAAAATAATTTCCATTTGTTCTAGCTCACAAAGTGCTCATTTTTGTTGCTGCAGGTATAACTTCTGTAGGCCCACACAATCAAGTGTCGCATGGCATGATGAGGAATCTTATATTTTCACATATAAGGATATATTTTTCACATGTGAAAGTATAGGAATGAAAAAAAATAATATGAAAATTATTTCGCCAATAAGTTTTTATATTTAACACTTAATTATATAATAAATATCTATATATAGTGTGTATGTTTTATAGGTATACAGTTCTAAGTGAACACATAATAATAAGTACATTCAAAATGCACTATGAGATAAGTAATCCAAATACTATGTTAATAAAATCAATAAAATAAAATGTCTAAACACTTCTCGTTAGATATATTGAAGTCAGTCTGTTGATATTTGTGCACATGAAAATCCAGAATTACTCAATTTCAAACTGTGTTGGTTCCTAATGATTATGCAAAATGACCTGACCTCAGACGTATCAATTTGCATGCACTATGTACGAACATTCTCCGTGCTGTAAATGCTCGTAATCCAAGAACAGGACCAAGTATTGCACCCTGCTGACACCTGGTAAAACAACATTAGCTCTGCCATGTTCTAATCTGGGACCTGGATTTCACACCTTCAGATTACACTGGAAATTGCTAACCCTTGCGACTTTTTTTATTTTGGATCCTGAATTTCACACCTGCCAGTTACATTGGACTTTCTAATACATTTAGAAACATGAAATAAATGCATAAAAAATAAATCCATGAAAGTACATAGGTAGTAAATATTCTATGTGGAATTAATGTGGAAGGCGTTTGGGCTGAGTAATAAAAGTTGCGCGAGATACCATGCATTTTCAAACATTCACCAGAATATGGTTTAAAGAAAAAAAAAATATTTAATATCAGTTTTCGTTCTGATCATAACATACTTTTTTTGCCGACAACAGCCAAATTGTACAGTATACCTGCAGTTGAACATATCTCTCTAATTACCTTGTGATCATAGTATGCAGAGCTTAAAGTTTGTAAATATTCCGTATCATACACTTACCGTTATAATTTGTGAAAGTAACTACTGGTACTTATATATAAATATAATATACAATATATACATATGTTTAAATAGGTTAATTGATATGCATGTAATGCTATACTTAAATGATCATATTATATAAAATGGTGAATACAATATAATATATCGTATACATTTTATACAATGCCATTCATAGTTAATATAAAGGTAAATTCTTTTATAATATTATGTTATCCACTTGACTGACAAATCAGCCATTTACCAGAATGGCAATCACAATAATTATATTCCTTGCAATTTAAGCTTATATACTCATTTGTATCATGCATACTGTACTCGTGAATAAAGCTATTTATCTGAGCTAGGAAACATTGCATGTATAATAATAATATTATAATTATAATAATATATTTATTTATAAAACATTAAATATATACTAGTTGATTGTTGTATTTTTACGCTTGATTGTAGAAGAATGTGGTATTGTACGGTCGATTGTGGTAAATCGTGTTGATTCTGGTAGATTGTGGTATTTTCATGGTAGATTGTGGTAGATTGTAGCAGATTGTGGCAAATTGTGTTGCCATTGGACACAAGCTTCTGCTTTTTAAGTTTTTCCATTCGTCCAGTTCACCATTACTGATTTTCTACTGTATTTGTTCCACAATTGGCTTGCAATGGCTCTTGGATAATATTTGACACATTATAGTCACCCAAGAAATACACACAGTTAAAAGTGAAGCATTGTTGTGACTCAAATTCATACACTGTTCATCCAAGAAATTGGACAGACTTTGAAACTTCAAACTGTGCAACAAAAGCAATCATAGATCCATTAGTTTTTGCATAATCTTAGTAAAATCAAAATATGTCCTTAGAGCACTATTGCAATATCCAAGAATTAGAAGATCAGTATGATGAATATATAATGTACACTGACCTGGGCTGCTGTTTGGCACTCTTTTGTGACCGGGAGTTCTGTTGGAAAATTTAAACTCCATGTGCAATTTGTCATGCTGTCAGGATACTTGGTAACATAAGGCCAATAAAAAAAAGTTCAAGATTGTTAACAGTTACACTACCATTAATCATTTATTTAGGATAAATACTGATACTAGAACTTGTGCTGGATACATTTTATTCTGTTTAACATTTTTATGTTTTATAAAGAAATGATCCATGACAACAGGAAGCTCATCAGTTCAGTTTCAATGAGAATTGAGAGGCTCCAAAAAGGGTCCATGTTGAGATTTCACCAGAATATTGTTCTTAAAGAAGATATATTGACAAATAATAGTAACTACAGTAGTAATCAAACATCTTTGTACAATAATAATAATAATAATAATAATAATAATAATAATAATAAGATGATGATCATCATCATCATCATGATGATGATGATGATCATGATGATCATGATGATGATGATCATGATGATGATGATGAATTGTAGTGGTGGTGCTTTTTCTGAAGGTCTGTATGCCAAATGGGCCTAATATAAAAAATAAATGAGAAGTGGCTGCATATAACAAAAAAAGGTGTGGGCCCTTAGACTTATGGACCTTAGACTTATGGAGTAAGGAGTCTTCAAAAACAAGATCAGTTTGAGGAAGTGCAGTGTCAACATTTCACATACACTAATGTTGAACATTCTAAAGGGACATTGAAGGCAAACCAGGATCAGTTTTAGGAGGTGCAGTAAATGCATGGTGTATGTAGTAACATAGAACACCAAAAGGTAGAAGTTGACCATGGCTTGTCTTTCTCTTCTTCTGTAAACTCTCACCCAGACCTATTTTATGGTAACAATAAATTGGATTGAGTACCAATTTTTTTAATTGATCATTGGCTGCCAAATTGTTTGTAAATGAATGTATTTATTAAGTAGAATCATGACAGCATTTCCATAATTTGCAGATTATAAGTAGATGCAGAACTAATTAAACTTTACATGTGAAAGGATTGTTTATATTTGTATAAATTTTCAAGAAAAATACTGCATTTGAATGAAAATATTTTTGAAGAGCAACATAGACTTGAATATTTTGACTTGAACTTTTCTAAGAGTTTACATTTTGACTTAGAAATTTGTAACAGCAATATATTTGGACATAGACATTTCTAACAGTTTTGCATTCTTTTTACTGGAATATTTTACAGAGCAATACATTTGACTACAGATTTACCTTAATGAACTTGAACATTTGGAGTTTGAAATCTGAATGTGCAATACATTTGGACTTGGACATTTTTAAGGGAAATACATTTGTATTGGGAGATATTACAGACCAGTACATTAAAGTTGGACTGTAAGTTTTACAGAAAATGACATTTGGAGTTAGAAATTTCAAAGAGCAATACATTTTTTAGGAAAATGATTTCCACTAGAGCGATACATTTTCCATTGCAGCAATACATTTGTACAGGTAAATTTTTAAGAGTAATACATTTGGACTCAAAGAGCAATACATTTGGACTCACAGAGCAATACATTTGGACTCACAGAGCAATACATTTGATGTTTAAGGCATGTGATTGCCTGTATAAAGAAGAGCATAATACTGCTATCAGAAAGTCATGGTCAGACATTTAAAAGTATTGTTCATACCTTCAGATGTATGGTCCTACTTCTCATTGAAATGTCTAATTCCACTATGTAATTTTACTTGCATGGCTCATACATTCTAATGTATGGCAGAGGTTTGGCTCAGTTGGGTTCATATTGTTATGATTCTAGGTCTTAAGATAATGTAACAGAAAGAAAGTGACACCAGCAATGTAAGTAAAATCATCAAGCAATTTATTTCTACACAATTAAAGTGAACATTCAAAAGACACTTACATTAACGTGAATTAAAATCCAAATAATCCAATAATCCTAAGTGTCCTAATCACATGTCCTAAATATAGAATATTCTGAATGAATTCCAGTAGCCTTGAATGTCCTGATATGACTGAATGGTGTAATCCAGAATATCTTTGAATAAATTCACATAAACCCCAAAGTAAAGTATCAATCCAATATGAAAATGAGCATTTTTAGTAATTCCAATGAATATTTCAAATAAATAATTCCTCTCTCTGAATTTGCTCTGATTTTCAAAACTGTAACATCTGATTACTAAAATAAATTCCTTAAAAGACTGATCTTAATAATATAAAGTTCAGTACAGGAATTAAGTCTTGTTTACCAAACCTGTATAAATATAAGGATAAGTCACCTGACAGAATGAATATTCTAGAATATGAGTAACTCTAATGGAAATTTCCTGTGCGTACCTGACTTTTCTCACATCAAGATATGGAAAATTCCAATCTGATTGTTAAATGCTATGCAAACAAGACTGACCTTGAACTCAAATGCAGTAAATATGTTGTTTACAAAATGACTAAAGTACAACTTACCTCATGGACACATATTATAAATTCAATATACATAACAGTATAATGTTCTACTTTGGCTCAGTTTGGTTCTAAAATTTCATATGGGCCAGAGGGGCTAATGCTGGTTGCATAAATGACACACCCTTTTCAAGACGAGAAAGTTAACTGTCTAGTAATACTGTATTTTGAAGAGAATGCATGCATTATAGCAAATGTGCATTGATGTCAATTAAAATACAGTCTTTTCCCTTTCTAAAGCTGTTCATGGGAGTCATGCAAGTGACCGATGTTATAAATGAGGTATGCTTGTATTGGGGGTAGGGGGGACAACAATGGATGTATCCTAACAATGCATTAAAGCACAAAAATAAAGTAGTAAAATCTGTGACATCCCATTTTAATTTCTTGTCATGGTTCAAGAACTAAAGTATAGTTAAATTAAGTATTAATGATTTAATAAATTTCAATTAATGACATGAGATTCACTCCCTAAACATTCAGTGTAGTAAGTTTCATCAGATTTCTTCTAGTAGTTATAGAGTTATGAGCTGGCAAAAAGCTGCACATTGAGATGACGTCCACACCACTGCCAGTAGCAGCATATTGCCTTTTACAGAGAAAGGTGAAAGATGCCATTTATAAAAGAATTTACTTTTTTCTTTTGAAATTGTTGCCACTTTATTGGATATTTTGGTTAATGTCAATGAAAAGTAATAAAATTGTTTCAATTTGAATTAAACACATTACCGCTATATGGTGAAAACATTCCAGGTGTGTTTAATCATTAGAGTGGCATGTATCTTCTTAGACAGACTTAACTTCACAGGTGTAACTGCCTAACAGTTCTCATATTTTCCACTTGAATTTCAAAATAAACAACAATCAGCTGGTTGTAGATAGTTGGAGTGTTGGGATGTGTAAATTGTTTTACATCTTTTTTATTTCAGTTTCTACTTTACGAGTATATATGATCACTCAGTACTTGAGGCTGTAAGTAGAGTAGTGCAGAAATTGAATCCTCAGTTGCCAACATTGGAAAACCTCCTCAACATTTTGATATCAGTAAGTATAATAAATTGCATTTAAATTAATTCAATTTACAGTGTATTGATATCGATATGTATTGCATCTTGTATTTATGTTCGTTTAATTCATATGCATTTTTTGAATTGGGTGAATTTCTATAACTTGTGAATCTTGTTGAGTACAGAATTGAGGCAATTCTGCCAGATTCATTAGCCTCATATGCAGCGAGTGCTGAATGTGAGATTTTATTCCCTCATGGCAAATTGACAGATTTTTGTTGTTGTTGATAAACCTCAAAATAGAGATTTCATTTTGAAATAGAGTCACCTTCATCGAATTAACACCCAGGGGCCTTTTATAAATTTGCATGATTGTGGGTATGGTAAATTATAAAAAGGCTGCCAAATTTATGTGCGATTTTCATGCATCAGGGGTCATGCTACCAGACGAAATGGGCGACTAGGCCCCCTTAAAAAATTGTAAACTTCACCATCTTCTGTTAGGAAAGCGAAAATGACTTTGCCCTGTGAGTTTTTACATGGACACTGAGTGACAGTAGTTTATGACTTTCGAGATGCTCCCTCAGCCTACCCGGGTAGTTCCAGTGTTGTGTTGTAGCCCAAGGCAAATGTATTGCATGCTGAGTGAGCAAATAGCTGGTGTTGATATAAATTGTGCCGACAAGCAAATTCTTGCACATTCACAGGCAAGTGCTTTAATAGCTGATTGGCCATTAACCCTTTCTCAAGCAAGTTATCACTGCCCAATTTCCGCAAGTTATCATTTGATTATGAAAACATAACAACTTGTGTTTCGAAGCTTAAAGATTAATACAGTGAAACCCCGCTATAACGCGAATTCGGATATAACGCGATCGTGGCGTGGCTTCCAAAATTTCATATATTCATTCGCACATGAACATTTTTTTTTTCAAAGTGCGAGAAATAGTGTATAAAATGTGTATATTACAGTATCATTTTGGGGAAGAGATCGCGTATGAATTCGAGTATAATATGTCTGTGGTGTGCTTCCTGAAATTTTATATACTTGTACATGTATTTTTCTCGTACACGGAAGAAAAAAAAAATGTTTAAGTACGAGAAATAGTGTACAAAAAGTTTATTATCATTTTGGGGAAGAGATCACTTATGAATTCAATCGTGGTGTGGCTTCTGAAATTTAACAATTTCACCAATTTCTTGAAGTGTTATGCCAAAATAAACATTATCGGAAATGTTACTTATTATTGATCCATGAGTAAAGCCAGTAAGTCTTCTTTGTGTTTGTCTTCAATTCATTCTGTATACAATCATTGATCAAACAATAGCCGACATGTTTTTCTTCTTTAACTGCGTACACAACCGAGCCATCAGACAATGTGGTGGTTGATAAAAGATTCTCACGATTTAATAGACATAAAAAAAATGTAAGCCACCAACACGTGCGCTGGACTTCAATTCATCCTGTATACAATCATTGCGCAAACAATAGCCGACTTATGTTTCTTCTTTAACTGCATACACAACCAAGCACCAGACAATGCGGTGGTTGATCAAAGATTGTCATATGTGGGTGCTTATATAGAGACTGAGCTTGGGTGGCAAGATCAAAGATTGTCATATGTGGGTGCTTATGTAGAGACTGATCTTGGGCGGCAAGATCACAGGGAGTACAAATAACCACTCTCTGTTACTTGGCACTGAACAAGTACAGCTGTATGAAACTCGTAGCTCAATCAAAGGGATGTCATGTGGGAAAACAAAGACAGATCTATATCAGATAGTAAACGGTGTTGATACCCTATTCATGCTATACATTAGACGTGTATACGTTGTTCTCTGAATAAAGTAAAATATAGTAAAACCCCACAATAATGCGACCCTGCTTTTTCCGCGATCGAATTTTATGGACCCCAAATATCGCGTTATAGCGGGGTTTCACTGTATGTAAAAAAACAGTTCGTGCTTTAAGAATAGAATCGGTGAAAAGCACTTGTAAAAAATTTTGGGTGAAGATTTTAACTGCCATGTTTGTGTTATTTTCTTCATAAAATAATTTTTTGAAACCGTAAGTGAGCCTGTCAAGGGGTAATAATGGCAGACATCGCTGTGTCGATGAAGTACCTCTTCATTAGATTGGCTGTTTTTGTAAATTATTGGGCAAATAAATTAAGGAAAATATACAATTCGTAGAAAGCAAAGTCTAAATATTATGCGATAGAAGATTTAGCCTAAAAATAAAAATATGTAGGTCAGAAACCTATGGGACAATGCTATGTTGTGGAATTTGAGTAGCGCTGTAAGGTCACGGTTGTTTTATTACATCACTCATTTTTGTAAAAATACGAAAAAAGCAGTGAAGCAAATAATATCTAACCAATACACGGCATTATTATGAGAATGTAGGCAAATATTAAAACCAGAAATTTGCAATTCTGTCTATAGATTGTTGTAAGGAAGCTAGAAAGTGTGGTGATATTAAGAAAATTCCTCTTCCTAAAAATAGATGCAAACACATGGCATGTGTGGTTTCATATTTGTTCTTGGTTTACTGTGCTGATTCGGTTGGAAAGAAGGGTCTTGTTCATTCATATGTTGTGTTTAATGCTTCAGTTTATCCTTGATGAATAGTTATGGTAATGTTTTATCAGCAAAAATGAAATTAAAGATTAAAGTTTTGATGTTATTATGAGCCCTTCTTGGTCTCTCCACCATGTATGACTTCACATGAGCACATCCTTAGAAACTCTATATTGTAATTAATTCTAACTCATATGAGTACCTAGATTACATCATTGTAATTACATATATACCGTATTTACCGTATATGTTGGGACACCGTATATGTTGGGACACCATAAAGTAATTTTTGTGTGCACTGTAAGTTCTGGGACAGATTGTTTTTTTCGAGTCGTAAGTTTTGGGACACCTTTTAAATCATAATATCGATGCTTAGCTGTTAAAAAAAATGCACTAGAACTTATATTTTATTAAATAAATAAAATAAAAACCGCTGTCAGTGTTGTTTGTTTACACTTGTTTTGGGACATATGATCTAGTTGAAAAAATGTTTAACCATAAGTTATGGGACAGGAAAAAAATCATTTATTTTATCCTGTCCCAATATATACGGTAAATACGGTATGTATATATATATATATATATATATATATATATATATATATATATATATATATATATATATATATATATATATATATATATATATATATTGTTTCTTGCCTTGCTCCCACTTCTCCCTATTCTGTCCAACAGGAGAAGTCACTTCTCCCTAAAATTCAAGTCTAGCTTGACCCCCGATGCATCATATTTTCAAACCCTACTTTTATTTATTCATTAAATCCCTCTTATATTCAGAAAATTCCCCACTTTTTTCAAACAGAGTGGAGAATATCCCTCCTAAAGTTTTAATTTTACAATATGCATTGTTGTATCAGTTAATGAAGCTGTGTGACGTGTAAAATCACACTAATACACCAGTGCACAATACATATATATTAAATTGGTGTAGGATATGCTTAAAAGGTTGTTGTGCACAATACACACAAATTAATAAGTGTATGAAATGATAATTGATGTACACAATACACACAAATTAATGGATGTATGAAGTGATCATTGCTGTGCACAATACACACATTAAATGGGTTTATGAAATGATAATTACTGTGCACAATACACATATTAAATGGGTGTATGAAATAATTGCTGTGCACAATACACACAAACTTAATGGGTGTATGAAATGCTATTTGCTGTGCAAAATACACACAGATCAAATGGGTGTATGAAACGATAATTGATAATGGAACCATGGAACCCTTTTTTATATCCACACTTTTGCAGATATATTTTGATTGGTCATGTCCATGTGTCTTTGTCCCTGAATCCATCCATCCATCCATCCATTCATCTGTCCATTTGTTGCTTCTAGTACACTGAATTCCATCTGCTCCAGTATAGAGATGGTGATCATATTGTGTATCATGTTTCAAAAGGATAAGTAATTGATGAAGGTTTTGGATCCTTGACCTGATGCAGTCTCCAGGAGGAGTTAGTTGGGCACCAAAGATCTTTTCCTTGTAATCTAAACTTGACCTACTACAATTTGGGGGAGGGCGATTATGTTTGGTTTGATATTTCATGTGCAGATGACAACAAACTTTTTTGGATCCTGGATATAATCCCAAGGAGGAGTGGGTTGGAGGCTGAAGTTCCTTGTTAGCTGAACTCGGTCTACACCAATTGGGGGAGGGTGATTATGTTTGGCTTCACAAGGATGTGCAGAAGACAATGAAGGTTTTAGATCCTGGATGTAAACCCAAGGAGGAGTGGGATGGAAGCTGAAGTTGATCTACACCAATCGGGGGAGGGTGATTATGTTTGGCTGGATACTTCACAAGGATGTGCAGATGACAATGAAGATTTTAGATCTTGGATGTTTTCCCAAGGAGGAGTGGGTTGGAAGTTGAAGTTGATGTACACCAATTGGGAGAGGGATTATGTTTGGCTGGATACTTTACAAGGATGTGCAGATGACAATGAAGATTTCAGATCCTGGATGTAATCCCAAGTAGGAGTGGTTTGTAGGCTGAACTCTTATCTTCACTAATTGGGGGAGGGTGATTATGTTTGGCTGGATACTTCACAAGGGTAAGCAGTGAAGGTTTACAATTGCAAATGCAGCTCCAGGGTTGTGGGTTGGGGATCGGTTAATAAAAAGTGATACAGTAAAACAAGTCTTGAGAGATCACACATTCTTCCAACAAAAACAGCTGGTCTCTCATGTCAGGTCATAACACTATATAATCAGTGTGCATCTAGACTCTCAAGACAGGTGGTCTCTCATAGCAATGGTCCTTAAAGACAGGTTTTACTGTACTGTGGTTGCTATGGCTTCCATCTCTAGTATTTTTGTTTTGTTTAAAATATATTTTTCCCATGGTGGGATTGGAATATTGGCCACCTTATGAAGGGGAAAAAAAGAAAATTTCAGCCTTGTATTTTTTAGGGTTGGGTATCGGCAGCTCACTTTGTATGCGTTGTGTATCACAATACACAACTTCTGATACACAATATATATTATCAGTGCACATTTAATGCATATTAACCATGTTAACCGGTATATTGTTCTTGGTTGTTGCCTTAACTTCAGTCATATTACAATGAAGTCCAATTACCAAGAATATGGAGATATGGGAACACACCAGCAGCATCATTAGTTGTGCAGACATATGGAAAACTAAGACATGTAGCTCTATATAGTAGGTTTTGTTACTTTTTGATGTGAGTGCTTGACTGCTTCATACGGAAAACAGCTGTTTGATTGATTTATTCCATGTATTGAATATCACTTCTGATGATATGTCGGGAGTTTATTTTAAATTTGTGACTTCCTTATTAAGCTGATAAATTCAAGAATGATTCGTTTATCATATCAGCATGTAATATTAACCTATAGCAGTTTATATGTATACCAATCCAACCCTAGTATTATTACCTAGTATTGTGGTTGCTTGGTTGGATGGTAGTGTGGGTTTAATGCCATTTTTCAGCATATAATAGACTATATATGGCAGCCAGTATATTTGGTGGAGGAGTAACCCGGGAAGAACCACTGACCCACGGGAAGCTACTGTCAAACTTTCTCACATACCCACATTGGCCAAGTTGAGACTCGAACCCACACAGACAGAGGTGAGATGTCAGTGATCTCTAAAGGCGAGTGCGTTAACCTCTTGGTCACCTGGGGCCCCACCTAATATTGTGAGGTTTGTGTTGTTGTATTGATGTTATGGACATCCCAAACCTATGTGCTCTGTACTTATTACCCCTTCATGAACCATTATTTTGGTTTTGGCAGTCTCAACAAATCATATGGATATTAGTAGGTTATTACTCTCCAGTCACTGAAGAACTAATTAGCAATGCAGTGGAGCAATACTCAGTTGTAATTATTTAAGAATTGTGGTTCACTATGCTGATTCCAAACTTAAGAGGAATATGTAAGAGTAATTATAGAGCAGAAGTGTAACTCTTATTACAATACACTATGGATATTAAATACATTTTAGGCAAGTTATAGTGTAGCAGAGTATTTGAGTACGTCAAAGTATAGAGTGTTTTCCACCAACTAACCTGATTAATATCAATAGTAATGACTTTCTCAAAAAGAGAGAGAGAGTGTAACTTTTATTATAATCAGTTTATTCAAACCTGTAACTACTGATCAATCAGCAGACAAGCATAGAGCACTTGTTATGAACTGGCCTCATCTGGGTATTCCCAAAAACCTTTTTGAACACTAAATATTCAGCTTGTCAGCTTGAATCAGATAAGGTAATTTTCGGTAATGACTCAGAGTTGTCAGATTTTGAGCTTGTATCTCGTACTTAGTTTTGATAATGCCGGTCTAGGTGGTCTTTGTGTGCAGGTAAATATGCATTGATTTATGTATAAATGGAACATGTTAAACTTGACCATTATACACAGGTGACCTTTGTATGCAAGTGGTGTCTGTGGCAGTACTGAGCTTTTATTTAGTTACATCCAGGTACAGTAATTGCAGTACTGTACTGAGGTTTTATTTAGTTATGTCCAGATAAAGTAACAGCAGTACTGAGCATTTATTTAGTTACATCCAGGTACAGTAATTGCAGTACTGTACTGATGTTTTATTTAGTTATATCCAGATAAAGTAATAGCAGTACTGAGCTTTTATTTAGTTACATCCAGGTACAGTAATTGCAGTACTGTACTGATGTTTTATTTAGTTATATCCAGGTAAAGTAATAGCAGTACTGAGCTTTTATTTAGTTGCATCCAGGTAAAGTAATAGCAGTACTGAGCTTTTATTTAGTTGCATCCAGGTAAAGTAATAGCAGTCCTGAGCATTTATTTAGTTATATCCAGATAAAGTAATAGCACTACTGAGCTTTTATTTAGTTGCATCCAGGTAAAGTAATAGCAGTCCTGAGATTGTATTTTGTTGCATCCAGGTAAAGTAATATCTGCACAAGTTTACAGAAGAAACTACAATTTCATATCAGTAATAGCCTACCTGTTGCTATTGCATAGCTGTACTTTCCCGGGGGAAGTTACCTCAACCGAGCGACGAAAATTCGTCCTCCCAATTAGTGTGAACCAGAAAGTTCCAGAACACCTGACCGTATAGTGCGCACGTTCTGATATGCTCTGTAGGCTTCATTCTTTTCTCGGTCGTGATATCGGATTGTTCATGTCCCTTCATGTGAAGAAGATAGCCGCCGCCTCACGGGTTCAACGAGCGAATTACTAAATTATTTCTTGTGCTATATTCTTCCAAGACGTAGGATTATACCCTGATCGAGTTTTATCAACTGTGTAGTTAAGCTCTCTTAAGAGTTTTTAGACTTTTGTTACGTACACGTGGTGTATGCCTTGACAAATTATTTTGTTCTTTTTACTCTTCGCAGTGTGTTAGTTAATTAGTTGGTGTGTGTGTTTTCTAGTATGGTGTGGATTATTTTTATGATAATGTTCCCTACCCTCACATTATTGCAGTCTTGGGCTTGCCCATTTTTCAAATTATTGCCTCATGTATAATTAATTCACCTTATTTATATAGTGAATTGTGCTTTTTCATATCGTGGTAGCAGGTCGCACACCACTTCATACTGTTATTTTTACATGGCCAGTTATCGAACATAGACTACGTTTTGAAGTTTTTTATTTTGGATAGCCTTCTCAATAATTTATAAATTGTAACCGCTGGTTCTTTGCTAATTTCAGTAGGTCCCTTGCTTGCTATAGCCTGGTTGACCAGTTACCTTGTATCTTCTTGCTACCCAGGGAACTGAGTAGTTTCCCATTATACATTTTTGTTATGCCCGTCAGGTGTCTTATTGCTGAACCCTTATTTTAGTTTTGCTTAATTAGTGTGCGCTTTCCTTGTATTAAAACAAATAATGTTTTGTTTGCATCATATTTCTTGCAGGAACAATGTCTTAACAAACTGTTGGGAAGTGTGACCACCGCAAAGTACCTTGGAACACACACCCCACCTGTTTATCCAGCACTCGTTGTGAAAGGACAGATGTCTGTCCTTTCTCCAGCCTTTGGCCAGATGAGACTGCGGAGACTGAGTCATGTTTTTCTGAGAAGGAAGAGCAGCATCGTCCCCTGTCCATGAGGGCTGAGAGCGAGTTGCGTCCTTCCGAGAGGAAGGATCAGCACCCTCTCCTTTTCACTAGGACAGTGACTGAATCACGTCCTCCACCCTGGGGAGAGGAACAGCACCTTCATTTGTCCGCTAGGGCAGAGAAAGAGTCGCAACCACTCAAGAGGGGGGAACTACATTTTCTACTGACGCAAATACCGGTTAGGGCTTGTAGTGAGTTGTGTCCCCCCCCCCATTAGGGGGGAGTGGGAGCATTCCAGTCCCTGGGGCCTGTTGTCAGCGACAGGATCGAGCCCCCGGGAGTGAGGAGAGCTCAGATCTATGTTCTCCAGTTTACCATTTCATCCCATTGGGGGATTGGGAGCAGGTTTACAAATGCCAGGTTAAGGAAGGGGATTGGATTGGCATCACTCCCTGTCCTTTGATCCCTCTTAATTCCTAAGGGATGTTGGGTTTTCCACCGCAGGGGGGGGGGCCTTGGGTCTTTTCCCTACATGCAGCCTTGGGGTTCCGAATCTTGGCCACATGTTAGTGGTGTCTGGGCTGCCGACAGTGGTCCTTCGTTATCTCATGAGGTTGTACACAGTAAAAGGAAGAAAAATAGACATTCTTCCCCAATACGCCCTAAGTGGTTGGAGATTTACCCTAAACCTCCATTGGAGACCACTGTGAATGCCCTTATCTATGCGAGAGGAGTTACCACTTCAAGTTTCTCATCCCCCAGTCTCTCCACTGAGACTGAAAGAGATTGGGTTGTGTAATCCAATTGCCCAGGAGAGGGAACAAGACGAGGATGTCCTCTCTGTCCTTGTTGATGCAAACGAGTTAGACACAGAGCAGGTCAATGTGACTTCCCCTCCTATCAGGCCCCCTGCCTCTTCCCAACCGTCGGCTAAGGAGGCAGAGGAGGAGGAGACCTGGTCATTTGATAAAGCAGTTAATGAGGTTTACCCCTAACCTTCAAGCTTGGATAAACTTTCCGGGGCACATTCTCAACCAGATCTCCTGTTACTCCCCCACTCGGTGACAATCAAGGAGTTCTCTCACAGGTTTAGCAAGGGCCAAGACTTTGCCAGACAACATCAGGGGTGGTCTGTTCCCCCTTCTACGTTGCAGCCCTTGATAGCTTCTTCTAGCTACAAAGTTCATTCCCCATCCTGTCACACTAAACCGCCCACCTTGGATGCGGAAGCAGCTCAAGTGGGTGTTTCTTTGGGAACTTGGGCTTGCCTCCCAGTGAAAACATTGGAATCCCTAGAGCAAAAGGCTAGGTAGCTCATAACTGTAGCCTCACATGCGAACCTTTTTTCAGTAGCCTCATTCAGCCTGCTTAGAGAGGAGTCTTTGTCCCCATTGGCTCACCACCGTCTGTTGGAAGCGATAGCTAAAACATCGAGACATGCTTTGTTCTTGTCCATGGCTTTGTCTGCAGAGCTCCACCTCTGTGGGGATGTTGCTCTAGACACCTCAAAGGTTTTAGTGGAGCACAGTAAAAAAATTCTGAAGGCTGCTCCTCTTGAGGCAGAGAATCTCTTTGGAGGTCTCATCCCCTCCGTGTCGACGCAGGATTTGAGGGCCCATCAACACCGGTCTCTCACTTCCGCTCCAGGCTCTTTGAAAACAGCCCAGAAGCGAAATGACCCTAATGGCCCACATAAGATCTGTTTGAATGGGGAGGTCTTCAAATTTTGAGCTCTGCCATTTGGCCTAACCTCCGCTCCTAGAGATTTTACCAGGGTCATGGGAGTAGTGGCAGCCCATATGCAATCATTAGGTATCCCAATCCTCCAGTATTTCAACGATTGGTTGATACACAACAGCTGTCAAGAGTCCCTCAGACTAGACCAATCTCGATGTTGGTCCATAGTGACCAGGCTGGGTCTTCTACCAAACTTAGAGAAATAGGATCTCACTCCTTCTCAAGATTTTGTCTACGTGGGGATGAATTTTCTCACAAACAGATGGTTAGTTCATGTCCCTCTGGAGAGAGTAGACAAGGTCATATCCTTGATGGAGACACTGAGAGCAAAGACTACATTAACAGCTTGTATTTTTCTCTCTCTACTGGGGACCTTGAACGCTGCAACAGACTTGGTTCCCCTAGGTAGGCTACACCTACATCCTCTCCAGTTTATCATTTTAGCTGCGTGAAAACTGTACAGGGTCACTCTGAATACCGGTACTCAGATTTCTCTGAGTTGGGACTTTCACCTTCATCTCAATTGGTGGAAAAATCGGGACAGGTTTTTGGCTGGAGTCCCCATGCACCCCCCAGAACCCCACTCTTATCTGTTTGCAGATGTATCAGATTCAGTGTCAGGCGCTCACCTAGAGTCGGCGGGACTGATTCTTCAGGTTTCTTGGTCCCAGGAAGAATCCACTCTCCACATAAAATATTTAGAAATGAGAGCAGTGTTCTTAGGCCTTTAGAGGTGTGTCCATCAATTAAGAGATTGCTGTGTGATGGTCTCCGACGACAACACATCGGTGGTTGCATACCTCAGGAGACAAGGGGGCAAACATGTACCTTTTTCTCTGCATGGAGGTTAGGAACCTCTTTCGCTGGGCAGCTTCGGAGGAAGTTTTCCTCCGAGTTCGCCACATTCCGGGCAGGAAAAACATTTCAGTGGAATATCTGTCCAGGAAAGGGAAGGTAGTCTTAGGGAATGGTCGCTCCACCAATCCACAGCAGACTCCCTGTTCTAACTTTGGGGACCTCCCCTGGTGGATATTTTTGCCAACAGGTTGAACAACAAGCTCCCTTTTTACGTTTCCCAAGTCCACGACCAGAGGGCCTGGGCGGCAGATGCTTTCAGCCTGAACTGGGATCATCTGTTCATGTACGCCTTTCCACCATTCAGGTTGATTCCACAGGTCCTTCACAAAGTAAGGCACTCCATGCTCCAGCTCAACTTGATAGCCCCTCTGTGGCCCCAGCGCTCGCGGTTCAACGATCTTCTCGATCTGCTGGTTGACCATCCACAGACCTTGCCTCAGAGGAGGGCTCTCTCGTGCACAGCAGTCCACAGACCATCATGCTTGGCTCATCTCAAACGATCTCTCTGTAAGGAAAAGATTTCTTTTATAGTTGCCAAGTGTATCATTCAGTCCAGGAGAAGCTCTACATCCAAGATATATGATGCCAAATGGAGAACCTTTTGTGATTAGTGTAGTAGAAAGTGTGTCAATCCTAGCTGTTCCTCTGTGAGTGCTGTAGCTGATTTTCCTCTCTTTCTATTTGAGGAGAAACACTTCTTGGCCTCTACTATTAAGGGCTATCGAGCAGCCCTTTCCAACACTCTTAAAGTTCTCAAAGGTCCCAGCCATCGGCACAGACTCTCGTTTGGGAGACCTGATCAGATATTTTGAATTGCAAAAACCAGTGTCTCGCTCTCTAATGCCTAAATGGAATCTCTCTTGTGTCTTGTAGTCTCTTACAAAATCCCCCTATGAGCCTTTGGGTGAAGCTTCCTTTGAGAACCTCACCCTCAAGATGGCCTTTTTACTTGCCTTAGCATTTACAAGACGAAGGAGTGAACTTCATATCCTATCCATAGAACAGGGCTGTATCAGATTCAGTGGGAATTATGAGTCTGTTTCTCTTCTATGTCAACCAGGTTTTTTTTAAGCAAAAAACCAGCTTCCTTCGGTTGCACCACACCCGATTGAGATACCCAGTCTCAGCCATATCTGTGTTGGGGATGATCAAGATCGACATTTATGTCTGGTAAGGGCTTTATGTTTTTATTTGGCAGCATCTAAAGAGAGAAGGAAGGGTACGAAGCGTCATTTCATACCGCTTTAAGGTTCAGCTGATATTTCAGCTTCCCCCTTTTCTAGGTGGATTACATTAACTATCAAGAGAGCTTATCATTCCCTTACTGATAGGGACCTGTCTTTCATGAAAATTCAAACCTATGAGGTTCAAGCTATTGCTGTCTCATGGGCCTATCTAACTCATTCCTCTTTGGAGGATGTGATGAAAACTGCATTTTGGCACTCTCACAATACTTTCTCCTCCTTTGACCTTCGCTCATTCGCCCACCAAAGCAAAAGCATTTTCTTACTGGGCCCAATTGTGATCGCTCAGAAAATGGCCCATTCAGATTCCGTTCCACAGTAGTCGTCTGCTCTTCTGTGAGGGTGAGTATTCCTTGTGTTGTTTGTTATTCGCCAGTTGTGGGTTCATCAACCTCCCACCAGTGCAATAATAACAGGTAGGCTATTACTGATATTAAAGATATTAAAATTTAGGGGTTTATTTTTTTTGGGGGGGGGGTGTGAAACTAATTTTAATGATGTAATACCTACATGTTGTTATTGCCAGATTCCCTCCTCCCATCCCGCTCTGATCCCCACTACATAAGATGTGCCCTCGAAAAGAATGAAGCCTACGGCACATGTCAGAGCATGCGCACTATATGGTCCTGCGTTCTGGAACTTTCTGCTTCTTACTAATTGGGAGGACAAATTTTTGTCACTCGGTTGGGGTATTTTCCCCTGGAAAATTACATCTGTACGATAACAAAGGGTAGGTATTACATCATTAAAACTAGTTTCCCCCCCCCCACCTCAAAAAAACCTACATATTGTCACAAATTTAGGATTTCAATTTTTTTAACATTATTTTGCAGTTATCCATTCCTAGCATATATGTGTTAACAGTTTGTGACCAGGTTGCAAAACTTATAAAAAAGGAAAACACATGAAAGTTTCCCTCATATATTGTAACTTTGAAGTTGTGTTTGATGATTCTATTTGTAGATCTCCAGGATACAGAAGGCCTTCCTTTTCAATGTAGTTAGCAAGATTTACATCGCAACGGACAGTTCACCAGTAGATATGCAATCCTATGAACTGTGTTGTGATATGATTGATGTTGTAATTGATGTGTCATGTATTTATGGGTAAGCCTTTTTATTGTCATGAACTTTTAGATAATGTCAGTGAACAGTACTGTCAGGGTTCAACATTTACGCAACTGTGGTTGCCCATGGCACTTGAGTAGAAATGTTGGGGGACTTGAGGAATTGTGCCTGTAACTAGTTTGTTGGATTGTGGAAAACAAACAACAAAGAAACAAACAAAATAAACAAAAACAAGACCCAGAAAGAAATGGATAAAATCCGGTCTGTTTAGTCACAGCAATAAACTGTCCAAATAGTTAAATTTAAAATAAAATTTCAGCTCCATCGCAGGATATAACTAACTTTGTTCCTGGTCATTAGGACATATGACTTTTGTGCACAACAACATGTTCCAGCTTCTTAATGACCAGGACTAGATTGCATGAGATCTGATTGGTTGCCCTCACAAGATACCATGTTTTGCATATTGTAACTATGATCATGGGAACCTGACATTTTATCCTTAAAATGGGCCAATAATTAAAGTTATCATGAAAAATATCCAAATACCATGCCATTTATCGGGGTTATTTTTCAATTCAAGACCCATTTTAAAGACAGAACATCATCTTCTTGTGCTGCGATGGAAAAGTATCTGACCCGAACGTACCACAAATTTCAAGGTATAAACTTTTTGGGACTACTAAAATCTCCTGGAGCTAATAATTCGTATGTGTATACCAAAAGGCAGAGCATATTATTTTATGATGCTATCCATCTGTCTCTTACCAATTTGATTTCTGCACAATAATTCAAGTTCTCCACCATCAGCAGTTACCAGACTTTATGAATGGCTTGTACTTGGGGTAAGGAAGAATTTTGGAGTCAAAAGGTTAAAGGTCAAGGTCACTATGACTGAAAGAAGAAAGTTGGTTTCAGAACAATAACATTAGTTCTGCATAACAGACCAGGACCAATGTTTGTGGATGTCTTTCACATGTGGTAAGGAAGAAACTTCTTGATTTTGGGGTCAACAGGTTAAATGTCAAGGTCAGTGACACTGAAAAAAGAAAAATGGTTTGTGCTCAAAATTTCATTTCTTGACCATGTACCTTGATCAATGTTTGTGAATGACTTGTACATTGGATAGGAATGAAGTCTATTGATTTTCGGGTCAAGAGGCCAAAGATCAGTGTCACTGTGACTGAAAAAAGAAACATGTTTTTCTGCATAATAACTTTAGTTCAAGACTGCATATCTCTTGAGCAAAGTTTGTGGATGGCTTACACTTAAGGTATCAAAGATGCCTATTGATTTGAGGTTTAATAGCAGCAATACATTACCTTATCACTATGATATAGCTTATTACTTTTTTCGTGTCGAAAAATCTCGTCCGTTCGATGTGAATACATCCTCCCATTTAGAGTGGAGAATTTTGTCAACAAGACACGTCACACCCGTGCACCTCTCCGTGCCTGCTTGAACATTCATATTTTTCAAGAACGCCATATTAAATGGTTGTGTCGTTCATAACGTGACCAGAGGAAAATTGCTTGTTGTGAGTTTAAACCACGTTTGGTTCTCCTGTCAGCTTTATTCCATCTAGTGTTACATTCATCCGTCTCTTCTTCTGTTTTTAAGGCCGGTAGCCCCTGCACTTTTTCAGTATTGTGTTCTGGAAAGGTATTCTTGGGTTACCACGTTGTATCTAGCATTTAGGGATTAGGGTACACCATCTCTTAGTCAAATACAGTTGGTTCATAGGTAAGTCTTGTGTGTTAATTATAACGCATCATAGGCCCGACTGCAATTAAGAAGACAGGAATTCATAATTTCCTTAATAAATAATTGATCAAACATCAGTTTGGTGTTTTAAACCATTTTATTTAAATACCATGCGTGACGCGTCTCATTGTTGTTGTGTACGTTTGAATTGCCGCTAGAGAGCAATAAAAGTTTTAAACAACTCAACATCTAATCCTTATTAAACACAGGTGCGATGAGGTGTGTAATGTATATAACAATTGTTTACCTTTGAACATTCACTGGGGTGCATTTAGCACGCAGTGGATGCAAACAGGTCAGATGAACGGGTGTGTATATAGTACGCGGTATGTACAAACGGGCGAGTTTTCACGTGTGGAAATAATACAATATTGTTATTATTATTATTAATTCAGGGAACAATTGGTTACCTTGTGCAAATATACTGGGGTGTATATAGTACCCAGTACATACAGACAGGTGAGTTTTATGTATGAAGAATAATACAATATTATTTTTATTATTATTTTTATTATTATTGTTCTCTTTCAGATAACATTTATTTCAGAGAACAATGTTGGGTCAGTCTGTAGGAAGTATGGCCACAAGAAGGGTCCTTGGGACACTCACCCAGACTGCCTCACGTGTTCAAGTGTACACGTAAGAAAAGCGTTGTACCTTTCGCACAAATGGACTAATGAAATCTGGAATCTAGCCGATTCCAGACGTATGTATAGAGGGCAGAAGAAACATCAATCCGCCTCATCGTCTGAATTTTCAAATTTTTTCTCTTATAGAGTCTCAGGCAGGAACACACTGAGAGAAGACTAGTTCTACAAGCTCAGAAGAACACTCCAGGGTCCCAGGAGTCTATGGGACCAATCTCAAGAGTCCGGAGACAGGTAAGGCCTCTCCTTAGGAGGGAGTGAACGTTCGATGAGTAGATCGCCTCCCCCCGAAGGGGAGGAGAAGTCGAACACTCCTCACATTCACAGTAGTGTGATGCTACCTTCTGCGAGGAAGGAAGTGCACTGCTCGTCAGGTAAGGCCCCTCCTGTAGGAGAGACTGAACGTTTGAAGAGTAGATCGCCTCCCCCCGAAAGGGAGGAGAAGTCGAACACCCCTCACGTTCACAGTAGCGTGATGCTTCCTTTCGCGAGGAAGGAAGTGCACCGCTCGTCTCAGGGTAGCTTGTCGCACCCTCTCAAGAGGGAGGAGCTGCACCATGCCCAACACTTCCGGGGAAGCCTGTCACACCCTCTCGAATGGGAGGAAATGCACCACACCTTGTTTAGTGATGAAGACGAACTAGGTTCTGACATATCTATGTCGCCTAACTGGACATTGACCGGTGCCTGGTGAGCGGTCCGGTCACCGGGTTGTGACCAGGTATTGACCGGTCCGGTCACTGGGCATTGACCGATGAGCGGTCCGGTCACCGGGTATTGACCGGTGCCCGGTCTGGTCACCGGATTGGCACCTTGTTTAGTGATGAAGACGAACTAGGTTCTGACATATCTATGTCGCCTAACTGGCCATTGACCGGTGCCCGGTGAGCGGTCCGGTAACCGGGTATTGACCGGTCCGGTCACTGGGCATTGACCGGTGAGCAGTCCGGTCACCGGGCATTGACCGGTCCGGTCACAAGGTATTGACCGGTGCCCGGTCCGGTCACCGGGTAGTGGACCGGTCACCAGGTGGCTGGTTACATCGTCACAGGCCGTCGGTCATCTCGAACCTGTCACCAACCTTACACCGGTCATCACCCAGAGGCCTCATGGTGCGGGGATAGGGATCGGACCGAGACCCCATCTCCCAACTCTACCATCATACCCTGTACAGGATTGGGAGTCTGCCCAGAGGGTTCAGACTAGGGAAGGAGATCAGATCGGGATCCCCCCTTTCCTATTATCCCAATGAATCCGTACGGGATGTGGGGCCCAGAGTAGAGGCGATGCCGTGGCTCATGTCTAGCCATCGCCTCCTCGCCAGGTGGCATTCACCTGTAAGGCGGAAGCATAGCATCATCCACGAAAGACAAGCGGTCTCGTCTTTATCCTGGAACATCTAGAGCACATAGACGAACAAGTACGGAAATTGGCGCAGAGTGCACCTATGTCACTGTCTCCGAAGGACATAATGATGTCCAGCCACTCTCCTGCTCGGAGTGTTCTAGATGATGATGCGTTTATCTACCCTCGTTGACTCCAGTGAGATCGAGGTAGAAACAACTCTTTTGTCGCCTCCTATCAGTCCCACCAGCTCCTCTCACTTAGATGAATCGGAGGAGATCTGGTCTTTTGATAATGATGTAACTTGTGCCCAAAGCCATCTTGCGCACAGCCCAAGAAGATCCTATCCAGTTTAAAAGATCTCCGGGACCCAGTCACAACCAGATCTCCTGCTCCTTCTACATTCCTCAACGATTGAGGAAATGTCACAGAGGTTTTTCCATAGGCCAGCCTGTGCTAGACGGCATAGAGGATGGTTTGTCTCTCCTTCTACTTTGAGACCTTGATCTCTGCCTCTATTTACTGGGTACATTCCTGAAGTGACCCATTAAGAACCTCTCCAGTTGGATGCAGATGTGTCTCAAGTGGGTATTATAATTGAAGCCTGGGCATGCCTTCCTATTAAAATAATCAAAGCCTTTGAGCAGAAAGGCCGGCTTCTGGTCACCACAGCTTCGTATGCAGACCTCTTCTCGGCTACTTCGTTTAGTATGCTGAAGGAGGCTGCTCTGAACCCAGCCGCATTACAATGCGTGCTGGAAGTTGTGATCAAGACATCCCGGAATTCACTTTCTGTCACAATGGTTTTATCAGTGGAACTTCTAACATCCACCATCACATTGTGCTGGACTCCTCAAAGGTCTTACTTAACCATAGGAAAGACCTTCTAAGGGCTGCTCCATTGGAAGCCGAGAGCCTCTTTGGAGGACTCATCCCCACTGTGGATTCACAAGATTTGAAGGATCATGAACATAGATCCTTCACAACTGCACCTGGCCCATCGCAATCGGCCAGGAAGCACACTACGATGAATTGCCCCCAGGGACCACCCACTAAATTTTTAAAACAGATGCAGCCCCAGTCCAATGCACAAGCTCAAATGAGACCTCGTCCTCCTGAGTAAGGTCCTCAGGAGGAACTTCCCCAACCCACCTTCCTTTCCCAAGGAAGGCGGTGGGGGGGGGATGGGACTCGTACCCTCTCGTCCCTGAAGGTGCTTGTCTAGGCCTCTTTTCAGAGGCTTGGTCAAGTAACTCGGATGATGGGTGGGTCCTTTCTATGGTAAGTGAGGGTTACCGGCTTCAGTTTCGGGAACCACCTCCTCTATCAAGGACCCCGATGTTCTTTCACAAGTCCAATTTGGTGAAATTAAAGGAAGAGGTGCACACCCTTTTACAGAAAGGGGCAGTCAAGAGGTTCCTGAATGATCAGTCTCCTGCATTCTACTTCCAATTCTTCCTGGTCATCAAGAAAAGTGGGAAATTTTGTATCATTATTGATCTCCCCCTGTTAAACCAGTGGAAATACGTCCGGGTTTGCTTGGACCAGGAAGTCTTTCAATTCTGGGTTCTGCCATTTGGAATCGCTTCTGCACCCCGAGTCTTCACCCATGTTATGGGAGTTGTAGTGTCCTATCTCTGATTACTGGGAACCCCGATTCTCCAGTATTTTCACGACTAGCTGATCTATAATGTTCAGGTTCAGTCCCTCCATCAGGATCTGTTCCGTTGTTGGTTAACAGTAACTCTGTTGGGTTTGTTTTACCCAACCTTTAGAAGTTAGAACTCGTTCCATCTAAGTTTACATAGGGATGAACTTCCTCGTGAACCAGAACTTAGTCCGGGTTCCACTGGATCACATAGATCGAATCCTGGCACTTCTAGAGGCGCTACGAGCAAAAACATTGTTGTCTGCTTGCCTTTACCTATCCCTATTGGGAACCTTGATGCAGCTACGGATCTGGTTCCCTTAGGACGTCTCCATATGCGCCCTCTACAGTTTCTCCTTCTCGCAAGGTGGGAACCACACAGGGATTCTCTATCAGCTCTGATTCCTCTAGGACCAGACTTTCATCACCATTGCGCTGGTGGATGAATTGGAACAGTTTCCTGACCAGGGTCCCCATGCATGTGCCTCAGCCCCACTCCTATCTGTTCGCTGTTGCATCAGATATCGGTTGGAGCTCTCACCTAGAGCCAGAGAACGTAATTCTGCAGGGTCATTGGACTCGGGACTCCCTCCGCATAACAACCTTGAAATGAAAGCCATATTTCTAGCATTACAACAGTTCATCGTCAGAGTAAGGGCTCGATGTGTCATGGCCTTCTCTGACAACACGTCCGTCGCAACGTATCTCCGATGTTAAGGAGGCACACATGCCCCTTCTCTCAGTGTGGAGGTCTGGAACTCCTCTGCTGGGCCACCTCGGAGAACGTTACCTTCCGAGTTTGCCAGATTCCAGGGAAGAAGAACGTTTTAGCGGACAATCTGTCTAGGTCACGCAAACAGTCTTCATGGAATGGATTCTCACTGCTACGTAACATAATCGCTTTTCTCACTTTGGGGAAGTCCCTTGTGGACTTGTTTGTGACCAGGCTCAACAACTTCCCTTTTATGTCTCACCAGTCCCAGACCAGAGAGCTTGGGCAGTGGATGCATTCAGCTTCCAGTGGGATCGTATGTTCGCGTACACCTTTCCACCGTTCAGACTGCTACCTCAAGTTCTGCAGGTCCGAACTTCCACTGCTCATATCATTCTAATAGCCCCATTATGGCCCTAATGATCATGGTTCAGTGATCTTCTGTTGCAACACAGGAGCTCCCTCCTACACAGCAACCACACATTCTCCACCTTCACGCTTGGCTCATCTCAGGCGATCTATCTGCCAGAACAAGTGTTCGGGCTGGGTTGCCATTTGCACCATTCAGGCTTCACCATCCAAGGTCTATTATGCCAGGTGGAGAATCTTCTGTGATTTGTGCAGTAGGAAACATATTGATCCTAGCTGTCCCTCTGTAACTTCAGTTACTGATTTCCTTATTATTCCATTCAAGAAAAGAAAAGATGTTCAGTATCAACTATCAAGGGCTATAGAGCTGTCATTTCCAACACACCTAGATTCTGTCAGGGCTCAGCAATCGGTTCAGATTCACACCTTGCTGATCTCATTAAGTATTTTGAGCTGCAGAGACCTGTCTCCCACTCTCTTATGCCCAGATGGAATCTATCTTGTGTTTTATGGTCCTTAACCAAAACCCCCTATGAACCTTTGAGCAAGGTTTCCTTCAGGACCTCAGTTACCTGTGGTAGCCCCATCACCTATAAGAATCCCAGTCTCAGTCGAATCTGAACTGGAGATGATCAATATAGGTTTTTATGCCCGTTAGGTCACTACGTTTCTATCTAAATGCTTCAAAAGGGAAAAGAAAGGGTAGGGAATGTCTTTTCCTTCCTCTTAAGGGCTCTGTTGATATTTCTGCCTCCACTATCACGGTGGATTGTCGCCTCAATCAAAAGAGCTTACTAGTCCCTTCCCGATAGAGACCTCTCTTTTATGAAACATCAAGCTCATGAGGTTCGAGCCTCCACTGCCTCATGGGCCTATCTAAATCACTCTTCCTTGGAGAACATCATGAAGGCAGCATTTTGGCAATCCCATACTACCTTCTCTACCTCCGCTCATTGCGCAGGTATTCTCTCTTGGGACCCATAGTTGCAACACAACATGTGGCCCAGAGGAACTCCAACAATTTGTAAAGTGGATCTCTCCCTTAAATGGCGAGCACTTTCCATTTTTCTCTGTTTTTGATCAGTTTAACACATCAGCCTACCCACTTAACTGACCAATTCAGCTATATAATAATGATAGGGTAATGTATTGCTGCTATTAAAATGTAGTTTTTTTGGAGGGTAAAACTAATTTTAATTATGCAATACTTACCCATCACTATTATCGAATGCCCTCCTCCCACCCCGCTCTGATGTCCTGGCGTAATTTCGTCTATGAAAAAGATGAATGTTCGCGCAGGCGCGGAGGGGTGCACGGGTGTGACGTGTCTTGTTGACAAAATTCTCCACTCTAAGTGGGAGGATGTATTCACATCGAACATATATTAACATTTACTGTAAGCAAGTCTAATTCCTTCAATTCTTTTAGAAAAGAATCTGTAATTCGTTTGTAATTTGTAACATTTTAGCAGTATTTTTGACGCAGGACTATGCCCACACCACAATATATCATTTTCTTAAGTTCATTATTTTTTTTAGTTTGTTTATTATTATAAAACCTTAATTTTTGCTTATTTTCCTTATTATTTGATCACCTAGCAACTTGCATTTCCCCATGTTATTTTTAACACTTTTTTTATAAATAGATCTTTTACTAGCTAAGCAATTTAGAGATATTCATTTCATTCAAAGAACTATGCAGTGGTTCAACATCAGTGAATCTGATGATTATGCACGATACATTATTTCTTACCCAGAAATATGAATTATCAATATGAATTTGATACAGAATTCTATAACACACAAGAAAATATTTTCAGCAAATTTCACATTCCTCCAGCAAGGAAAGACAGTCTAACTAGAGTTGATGCACTAACATAATTTCAGCCTGGGAATGTGGGTGTGGGGAGCCATACCCCACACCAGGGGTGTCACCCTTTCTACCACAAGAGGGGTGTTTCTGCCCCCTCCTTTCTAACTTTTCCTGCTACTTGACTTCCTATTGGAATACAGAGTATTTGAACTGAGTAAAATATATCACTTTTTAAATTCAGACTTTGTTATTTACACTTTTCCAAAATTAATTTACAAATAAATACATAAATAAAATGTGATAAAATTGGGTGGATCAAATGACACTCAACATAGGTAGTTACCATGCTAGTTAGTTTTGTGTTTTTTACTTATATTTGTGTACCTATTTATGCAGTGAACATACGGAAAAAGTTCAATTTCCATGCGGAAAAGTATTCCTTGAAAACTGTGTGGATGTTTTTATAAACTCCTTGAAAAGTCTTAAAAAAATCAGCTCTCTGGGGCTAAACGAACAATGGTCCAGGTCATTGAGACCCATTAGTCAGTAATCTTCGAAGTCAACCACATCCTACCAGTGCCTACATAGAGGACTGTTAAACATGTGCGGGCATTTACGGTGCTCTTAGACTTACATTAGTCCCGTGGGCTAGTGAACAGTTTTGGCGGGCATTGATTCCTGATCGTGCTGAATTTTATTGTTGGCTAGAATTTATTTTCCAAACATTTTGTGTTCATTTGATTGAGAATTTGCACCTTGACATTTCTGGTATTGCAGTTTGAACACATCATTTTGCTTTGTTTTTATTTATTTCAAAGATTTGTTTGTATTTGTGTTTTGATTTCCTGCAAGTATGACAATTTGTTCATTTTTATTTGCTTTTTTGTCAAGGTGTACGATTTTGCCCATATATATCATGACTTCCCTATTTTTCATGAGGTACCAATTTTATATCCATCATACACTTCAAATTCAGGGTCTATTCAAGACATGTGATTGTGGTATTCACACTGATTTCTAAAAAAACTGAAATAAATCCAGTATGGTAAAATCGTGCATCGTATTCGGAATCCCTACCTTTGTTTTTTTTTTAAATTGTTAAATCTCCCCAATATTTTGAAAAATCTTTTTGCAAATGGAGGAGAATGGAGTTTCATCCAATATTTTAAGTTCTAGACCCTGCAGATCAGAATGCCTGATGATAAAACTATATCTTAAGTTTCTTGCTGCAGGAATGAGGCTTTTCTGGTTTTGAGCTGATATCCTATTTTTTTCCAATCAGGAGGGGTCCTGAGATTTGCATAAATTCGCTGAGAAAATTGTGGGAGGGATGTCATCCTATTCCTATAGGTGAGTGTCGCCTGGTCACCAATAAAATGCAGGCAGTGGCTGTATATGTTTTAGCAGAATATATTGTATAATTAGTCTGTGCCGGCATGTAGTAGGAATTAGTCAGTTTTCTTCTCTCTTCAAACACAAACAACATCATCATTATGTTCGAAAAACTGACAAATCAATAGAAGATAAATGAGACCTGTAATAATGACCCAGAAAATGGGCCAATAAAAAAGAAAGCAACCCTTCCTGTTCCTACTACAGTCAAAATGACAGCCAGCCATTCCACTATATTGCTTTATGACCAAAATATTAATAGTGAAGATCTGTGCCCCTCTTGCCAATAAGATGCAGACAATGACACTGTCGAGTACTCCAAGTGCCAACTATACAAAGATATCTCAAAAACTGAATTTGATAAGCATTTAACTGACAAGGACATCACGTACATCTGCTCTTGTTGCCAAATCCTGGAATCTGATGAGCTTGAAATGGAATCACGAGACATAAACAAGGATACAGCAGCAGAGACTGTCCCCAAAAACCTCCTCACTCCTACTAGGCCAGTAAGATAATAGCAACATTACTTAAACAAATAAACTTTCCCATCTAAGAACCCCAGTTAATCCAGCCCCAATAAGCAATATGGTGATGCAGTTCGTACCAAAATTGGGCACCTCATTGGCGGAGGAAGGATACCACTCACAGTAGACTGGGCCACATAATACTGTTCCTAGGTTTCAACTGTCAAATTCCTAAGAAAAATCCATGGGTTACAGATTTCCTGAAGACTGGTCCGATTTCCAGCTCTTACACAACATCTGTGACTTGTCATTCCGCAATCCTGCCACGACAGGAACTATTCCACAACAAGTGTATCAGTGTCACATGCCTGCCATAACATGATGTGTAATGCAAAAAACTTGATTTTTGACTCCCACCGCCCCTCCTGTGTTTTGAAAAATACAATTCTCAGTGATCATAGCTACAAAAAAAGAAGAAGAAATAGAGACCTTTCTTTACCTCCACGATAAATGCTGTAACCTGTGTAGTCTGTATAAACAGTAAACAGTCATGCTTTGTGCTCATGTAAAACTATCCTTGGGGCAGTTCATACATTTTATTGTCATAGAGGCAAATAAAATGTAAGGCATTCAAAGATAAGCAACCGCCATTTCACAGATTACTTAATTGACTGTCAGTAGCTAAGTGCTACATGCAAGTTCATTAGGTTAATTTGCATAGGTAAAGTCAGTTAAGTGGAACAACCCAGTTCATTTGAAGTTAGGTAAATACATGATGGTTGAAGAACAACTTACTACACATCATTGCCTTGAATGAGAATGTGTTAAGTCTTCTTTATTAAAAATGTATTGGCAAGTTCATGATCAGCAGCAACATTTCTTTGAAGTCTGATTTTACTCCATATATATATATATATATATATATATATATATATATATATATATATATATATATATATATATATATATATATATATATATATATATATATATATATATTTATTATATATAATCGGTATGGGGAGATGGTCCAGGTCAAGACCCCCCTCCCTCCAGACTACCGTTCAATCCCCCTTGGGATTTTGATTCATCGTACCAACGTAGGACTTGGGAAGGGGATCAGATCAGCATCCCCCCTTACCTATGATTCCTTTAAACCCTTACGTGATGTGGGGCTTTCCACCGCATGGCAGCGATTGGACAGTCCCCTTCTTACAGCCATGGCCTTCAGGGCCTTGGCCCCATGGCAGTGAGATCGATGCCGCAGTCCATAGAAGGAGGGAAAGGGACAGACTCTTCCGCAACTGCACCAGGAGGGTTGATAGTCGCTCTCATACTTCTGCCATGCCTGCCACTAAGGACAGTCCCCTGGTTCCACCTGAGGAGTCATGGGTCAAGGTCCCTCTTACTCCCAAGTCTCTACAGCCTAAAAATCAGAGAGACACTGGGTCACATGGTCCTGCTTCCCAGGTTCGTGTGCAGGATGAGGATGTCTTTTCCATCCTCGTGGATTCTCATGAGTTTGATACAGAAACGACAGATGTCGCATCCCCTTCCTTAGATCTCCCAAACCATCGGTTAAAGCGGAAAATACAATTCTCGTTTGACAAAATGGTAATGAGGTTTACCATCTATTGCCCAGTGATTTGTGTCCCAAGCCCTCAGGATCAGAGGACAATAAGATTCTCTCCAGCTTGGAGAAATTCGCTGGATCTGCCTCTTGTCCAGATCTCTTGTTGCTTCTTCACTCGGCTACGGTAAAAGAACTGTCCCAAAGGTTTTGTGAGGGCCAGGAGTTTCCTAGACAATGTAGAGGATGGATCCGTGCCCCCTTCTACGTTGAGACCTTTGGTCTCTTCTGCTAGTTATCGGGTTCACACCCCTTACTGGCCCCTTAAACCTTCCACTTTAGACTCCGCAGCGACACAAGTGGGTATTTCCACAAGGACTAGGGATCGCCTTCCAGTTAAAATGCTGGAGGCCTTAAAGCAAAAAGCTAGGTCACTAGTAACCATAGCTTTCCATGCTGATCTCTTTTTAGCAGCCTCCTACAACCTGTTTAGGGAGGAAGCTCTGTCGCCACTTGCTCTTCATCGTTTGTTGGAAGCAGTGGCAAAAATATCAAGACATGTGTTATCCTTGTCCATGGCTTTATCGACGGAGCTTCTCCACCTCCGCATGGATGTTGCTTTGGACACATCGTAGGTATTAATGGAGCACAGTAAGAACCTTTTGAGGGCTGCTCCCCTAGAGGCAGAGACTCTTTTTGGAGGATTCATTTCCTCTGTGGCGTCTCAAGACTTGAGAGACCAGCAACATCGCTCTCTCGCATCCGCGCCTGGCCCGTTGAAACTGGCCAGGAAGTGAAGTAATCCTGAATGGCCTCAGGGCCCTTCACCCAAATTTTTTAAAGCCACGCAGCCACAGTCTAAGCAAAAACCCAGGTTCAGACCTCCCCTTTGTCAGTCGGCGCCTAGAAGGATATGCCAAAGAGGTCAAGGGAAGAGATTTACGGGCTCTTCCCCCTTTCCTGAGGAAAAGGAGGGTCAGCCCTAGAGACTCGATCCCTCTCCTGCAGAGCGTTTCTCTTCCATGGGTTCCCTTAGGTGCCAGACTAAGCCTTTTTTCAGAGGCTTGGTCCTGCATCACGGTAGATGGCTGGGTCCTCTCTATCATACAAGGAGGATACCATCTTCGGTTTCAAGATCTCCCTCCTCTAATAAGGACCCCCATGCTCTTCCACCAGTCGAATATAGTGCGGGTAAGGGAAGAGATAAACTCCCTTCTTCAGAAGGGTGCAGTGGAGAGGGTGTTAAACGACCATTCTCTGGCTTTCTACTCACGCATTTTCGTGGTACTCAAGAAAGGGGGAAAGTTTCATCTAATTATTGATCTTTCCTCCCTAAACAAATTTCTGCAGGAGGATCCCTTCAAGACGTAAACAGCAGCTTCATGTCAGGAAAGTCATAAGGCCCGGCCACTGGGCAGTTTCCATCGATCTTCAGGATGCATATCTTCACATCCATATCATTCCTGCTCACAGGAAATACCTCCAGTTTTGCGTGGATGGAGAGGTCTTCCAATTGCATGCTCTTCCATTCGGTCTAGCCTCTGCACCCAGAGCGTTTACCAGGGTCATGAGAGTAGTTGCAGCCCACTTAAGGTCACTGTGTATCCCAATCCTCCAATATATTGATGATTGGTTGATCCACATTGGTATGCTCGAGGCCCTCAGAATTGACCTGTCTCGTGGTTGGTCTATAGTGACCAGACTGGGTCTCGTACCCAACCTAGAGAAGTCAGAGCTTTCTCCATCTCAAGATTTTGTCTATGTGGAAATGAATTTCCTTATGAACAAGGGTTTAGTCCGTGTTCCATGGGACAGAGTAGACAAGATCATGTCCCTGTTATTGGCTCGTCTCTTTCTTTCTCTGCTAGGGACCTTGAAATCCACAGCGGACCTGGTCATCCTAGGCAAATTACACTTGCATCCTCTCCAGTTTCTCCTCTTGACAAACTGGAAACCGCACAGGGACCCTCTCAATGTTCGAATTTCTCTCAGTCAGGTCTTCCACCATCATTTATCTTGGTGGATCAATCGGGACAGGTTTCTTGCCAGATTCCCTATATATGCCCCTGATCCCCACTCCTATCTGTTCGCAGACGCGTCAGATTCAGAGTGGGGCGCTCATCTGGAGCCGGAGGGTCTGATTCTTCAGGGTTCATGGTACTGGGAAGAATCTACCCTCCACATAAACAATTTGGTAATGAGGGCAGTGTTCTTAGCTCTTCGGGGGTGCGTCAACAACATAAGGGGTCGCTGCGTGATGGTCTCCAACGACAACACGTCAGTGGTGGCTTACCTCCAATGACAAGGAGGCACACACGCCCCTTCTCTCTGCATGGCGGTTTGGAACCTCCTTCGTTGGGCAACCTCAGAAGGGATTACCATTCGTGTTTGCCACATTCCTGGCAAAAGAATATCTTGGTGGACAGTCTGTCCATGAAAGGACAGATAGTCAACACGAAATGGTCTCTGCACCAATCCGTGACAGATTCCCTGTGCAGACTTTGTGGAACACCCTTGGTGGACTTGTCCGCCACGAGGCTAAACAACAAGGTCCCTGTTTACGTCTCTCCAGTCCCCGATCAGAGAGCCTGGGCAGTGGATGCTTTCAGCCTGAATTGGGATCGTCTGTTTGCCTACGCCTTCCCACCCTTCAGGATGATTCCACAAGTACTTCACAAAGTCAGGAACTCCACTTCTCAGCTCGTGTTGATAACTCCTCTGTGGCCCCAATGATCGTGGTTCAATGATCTTCCTGTTTGAAGACAGACAATGCTCAGTTTCTACTAACAAGGGCTATAGGGCAACCCTTTCTAATACTAAAATTTTCGAAGAGTCCAGCTATTGGTACAGACCTTCACTTAGAAGACCTGATCAGATATTTTGAACTGCAAAGACCAGTGTCTCACCCTCTGATGCCTAGGTCGAATCTCTCGTGTGTCTTGTGGTCACGTAATAAATCTCCCTATGAACCTTTAAGTGAGGCTTCTTTTGAGAACCTTACCCTCAAGACTGTTTTCTTGCTCTGCTTAGTGTCCACGAGACTAAGGAGTGAGAGCTTCATGTTCTATCCATAGAGCAAGGTTGTTTGAGATTCAATGGGAATTATGAGTCGGTTTCTCTCCTTTGCCAACCAGGGGTTTTTTTATATCAGAAATCAGCTTCCGTCGGTCGCTCCACTTCCAATTGAGATCCCCAGCTGATATTTCAGCTTCCACTGTTTCTAGGTCAATTACCAAAACTATCAAGACAGCTTACCAGTCCCTTTATGATAGGGATCTTTCTTTCATGAAAATTAAAGCCCATGAGGTTTGAGTCATTGCTACCACATGTGCCTGTTTAACTCATTCGTCTCTGGAGGATGTGATGAAAGCCGCATTTTGGCGATCTCACACGACCTTCTCCTTTTACCTTCGCTTGTTGGCTCATCAAAGCGAAGGTGTATTTTCTTTGGGTCCACTAGTCGTAGCTCAAAAAGTGGCCCATGTGGATACCATCCAGCAGTAGTCAATGCCTCTATAGTGGGGGTGAGTATTCCTTGTTATTTTCCTTAACCAGTTGTGAGATCATCAGCCTCCCACCTAACTGGCATATTCAGCTAAGCAATAGCAACAGAGTAAACTATTACTGATATTAAAATGTAGTTCTTGGGGGGGGGGGGTAAAACTAATTTCAATTATGTAATACTTACCTGTTGCTATTGCCAGATTCCCTCCTCCTTCCCTGCACTGATGTCCCACAAGTAAGGCTACGTTCCAACAAAGAATGATGTATTGTGGGAAGCCACATAAGACTGTGGGGTTTACACAGAGAGTCCTATTCTCTAGAACTTTCTAGTCAACCCTATGGGAGAATGAATTCTCATCATACGGTCGGGTATTTCCCATCACGGAAATAGATTAGCTAAGCAATTGCAACAGGTAAGTATTACATAATTAAAATTAGTTTTACCCACCACCCACCCCCAAAAAAAAACTACATACTTACATCTGAGTATCACACTTAATTCCATTACAACAGAGGACAAACCAATTACAACAAATCACCCATCCAGAGAATTATCGTGGATCTTGGGTACCCTGAACTACTGGAATGAGCCAGGAACAGCAGCATATGTTTAGAAAGAGAACTAGCAAAACTTACCAAAAGTTTAGACAATGAAGACCCAGTTTCACCTAAAGAAAGGATAAAAGGCTAAGGCAGAGTATAAATTATTTAGAAAAACTCCATCAATCATTCTATCAAGCGACTCGCAGACTAGAGCAGAAGAATAATAGCAATCAGTATATAAACCAAAAACAATTGTTCTGCTTTATATCAGTGGACATGCCCTGTAGGGGCAAAGTATCTTCCCTATCAGAATTCCTGGAATTCCTAGTAGAGCTGCAATAAATGCTTGGCAAATACAGCAGCACACATAATCATCATTTTAGGAGACCTAAATAGCTCTATGCATAAGAAGCCACCAAATGAGTCTGACATGTTTCTCTTGCAGTTCATAGAAGCTAACAACCTCACACCTATGTCCAGTTGCTAAACCTACCTTCTACCATTATGAGGGTGTCTCTGTGGCTCAGATTGATTACATTTGAAATAGCTGCAATGACAACATGTGCACTGTAAATGTACCACACAACTTAATCAACACATCCGATCATACAATGGTAACATCTTCAGTAAGAGCTAACCTTAACCACCAAGAAGTGTCAAGGAAGTATGCCTTACAATCCTAGATGGAACAAGTGCACCTTTGATCTATTCAGAAACACCATAGAAAAATGTGTGGACCAAACGCAGCAGTGTCAATGCAGCAACAGTCCATTTCTAAATTTCACTAGGTGTACTCCACCTTGAAAGTGTTCTTGAGCAAGCCACAGCAGTTGCCACCCTAGGCCATAGTCATCACAATAAACCAAGTGGCAAAAACCCATGGAACGAAAAGATAGCTGCTGCATATCGAAGATCGAAACAGGTGCACAAGAGTAGAAAATCCAAGGCATACCTCAGAACAGAGATGACCCTCTGTATATCAGCCACAGGATAGCAATATACAAACTGAGACAGAAGTTCTGCTAGCTGTCTGCACATATCAAAGACCAGTTTTCCCCTGATAACATGGAAGCAGCTTAGTATGACCAGCAACTGTTCTGCAGGCTGGTCAACAGACAGAGAAATACCCATCATGTCCACAAAGAGCTCCTCCACCTGGATAATAACATCTTAGTACAACCTGAGGAAATATTGCAAGGATGGAGATGCTACTTTGAGTTTCTAGAAACACCATGTAGTAATTAAGGAGCATTACGACAAGTCCTACATAATCATCACTTGCTTGTAAATGGGAATCCTGCCCAACTGGAACCTCCACTCATATTGGAAGAAACAGAAGTGGAAAAGGCTTATGAGAAGCTGTCTAAAGCTTAGGCTCAGCATAACCATGCACAGTTCATCACTAAGTACCTCACCTAACTTCTGAAAACATCATTCAGAGGTCAGGTATCCCAGAAGTGATAAAAATAGGGATCCTCACACCAGTGCCTCAAAAAGGAAAGGACCATACCCTATCCAGTAACTAATGGGGCATCACTGTGACAACTGTCCTTATCAAATTATTAGAAACAGCGTTTCAACACCACAGAGACAGTAAATTGACTTCTATCCAAAAGAAACTCCAAAGGAGTTGCACACAGAACACCTCCTTAGCCACACAGTACTATTGGTTGCAGAAGAAATCAGTGAGGCAAGAGATGCAAATAAGACACTTGCCCTAGCCACCCTTGATGCTGTGAAAAATTGTATATTTGATGCTGAGAAAACATTGACATCATATGTCTTGCAAGGTCTCCTGGGGAAACTATATCTACATGGTATCACTGGCAATCTCTGGCTCCTCTTGAAAGATTGACAGACAGCATCAGTTCACAGGGTAAAATGGCTGGACCAGCTCAGCATCCATTTACACCAGGCCAGGACATCAAGCAATGAGCTAGACTATCTCCCACCCCTATAAGTACTATAACAGCAATCTCATCCATACAATCCAACTGTATAATCTTGGGGCATCAATTGGGACTACTTTCATGGGATCACCACAGTAGCTGACAGCATTGCAATCCTGACTAAGGATCCTGTTGACTTTTTGAAAATCTCACTCCAGATAATCTTCAACTTCACAAGTGATGACTGCTTTTCAGTTAACCCATCCAAAAGCAATATTGTGATCTTCTGTAGTCCTAAAGGTAGGGTATCAATGTCCTGGAACCTGGGAAAAACAACAATCAAGGAAACTGAAGCAACAACCCACCTTGGTATCTCCAGGACAGCCGATATGAAAACAGACCTAGAGGACAGAATACAGAAAGTGAGAAGGCCCCTTTATGCCATCTTGGGAGCAGGCCTACAGAAACAGAATGAAGTGAATGAGACTGTATTATACAATATGTACTGCATCTTCTCATGTCCACAAGATGGCTGTGACTTAGAGGTGACACAGATTTCCACAGTGGACCTAGGAATATTAAGAAAATCTTGAAGAAAAGATTCTTCATCAGATTCAGTTTCTTCCTGAGAGATTGCCACAGCTGCAATCTGTATACTTCTAGATGCAATGCCCATAGATGCCCACATCAAGATGAAAGCCCTGACACTATCTAGCAACATCATCAGGCAACCAGAATCAGTGGAGTTTAAGATTGCCTGCAGGCATCTTGCAGTAACAGATGAGTGTAGCAGCAGCTGGTTTTCCTACGTAAGGAAAATCCCACAGAAATACTCTCTCCTTCTCATCCTTTGACCTGATTGATAAACCCAATGGCAGTTTAGGCAGTGCTGGAAAAATATGGTTCAGGAAGCAGTTATCTTCTACTGATGCAAGAGAATTGAAGATATAAAACTATCAAAACCATCACTCAGATATCTCCACATCAAAGACAATCCATTGCTGCACTGGCACACCCACTATGGACATTATTTGCCTCAGCCAACCCAAGATCAGTAGCAGCAGCATCCAACATTATGCAAGGGTTTTAACAGGCTTCTACACCCTACAATACAAACAGATACAACTTTAACCAACACTCTGTCTCACCTATCTGCCCCCTCTGTAACAGTCGAGTCAAAGATAAAAAGTACTGACTTCTCTTATGCCCCTCCCTGGAAGTATAAACATTAAAAAACAATAAAATCCTAGAATTTATTCAGTCCTGTAGGGCAAGTGCAGCTAATATTCTTAGCAATGACAGCAAGCACATGTTACTGTGTGTTAGACTGCAGTGATCTAACCATGAAGGGACCTTTTTGACATAAGCACAGACCAAATTGAGGAAATAGAGTGTTACAGTAGAAGCCTCATTTATGACCTTCATTGCTTGAGTGCTAGGCTTCTAACCTCTATCAGTCTTGCCTCTAGCTAGAAGCAGATGACTCTTCAGTATAATGTTCTTGTCATGCATTCAAAAATTATTCTAGGTAATGATCTAGTTTTTCCATCCTTCCATATATATTGAGTATAGTCACAGGAAAATACCATGTCATTTTCATCTGTGTAGACTAGTATTGCAGGAAAGGACCTGCACACTCCATCAGTTAGTGTACTTTTAGGTATCCCGAGGAGAAGCTAGAGTTATCAGAGTCACCGTTATATATTGTGAGTTTTTTCTAGGAAAGGCCCTAGCTAATACAATTCTAGTGTATATTTATATTTAGTGTCCTAGAAAAGGACCTAAGCTACTACCTGCACTGTGTATATTCTTGAGTTGGACACAATTTTCATTCAAAAAGTTGAAGCAGATGTTTTAACACTTTAGAATGGCATATGATATTCGTTTTTTGTTTTAATGCAAGCAAGTAAAATATTAAGGCATTTATTTTCTTAAACTGTCAATGTAGGTCCTATTTGAAAGTTCTGATTACATTTCATGCTGCACTTTTCTGTGTGAAGAGAAAGTAGCAAATCCATTCAGATAAACTGAATATAAACACTGTTTAATATTTGCATTTTAGTGGAGCCAGCTTACAGCATATATTTATATATGTATGATCTTGTATTCAAATTCGCTGTTGATTTTAATATCAAATTCATTTCAGAGAAGAGGAGTTCTGGTATCGAATCAAATTGGAGTCAAAGAAACTACTCACGACAGGTCACCTCAATATATTACAGTAGTCCTTCATTATAACAAACAATACGGCCTCCCATCCGTGGGAAGTTTTCTTTATAATAAAGTTCATGTGTTCATTGTAGCAAGGCCCCGTATGCAGCAGAGACACCTTGATTTGCTCTTTTCTGACCATATACAGTGCACACAAAGTTTACTGACCATTTACCACTCATATCTGTCTAGTATCCATTGAAGTACATCCCACTACACAGTGAAATCTCCAGTATTTACTGGTGGAATCAGGCATGGGTTATAATGTGCTGTTGGATATCAGACTTAATTGATGTAAAAGCCATTATTTGGGATTTGGAGATAATTCATGAACTGGTCAGGTGGAATCCACCCTTGACATGGAGTTGAGTGAAAGTTACACCTGGTGAGAGAAGTACAGCAAGACAGCTAGAGACAAGAATTTTACAAAGTTCACTGAATTACAGTCAAGACCACCCTTCACAAGTACAAGTGAAATATGGTCAATACACTTTGTGCATACTGTATCCATGCATCGCTCCAGCTTTGGCTAGCTCATTAGCATGATTTTGTCAAGGCCACTCTATATAGACAAATTAAATTTTTGTATGAATATGTTCCTGTGCATATGTAGATCACCAATAACTTTATTGTTATTTAAACAATTTTTTTCATTTTTGTGGACATGAAATTTGCTGTGTCTGTTTATAGGTAATCTGATATGCACAAACATTATTTTTATTGTAATATATATATATATATATATATATATATATATATATATATATATATATATATTGACATTTTTCATTGGGGTTAAAAAAATTGTTACTTTCATGGATTTAGGAAAGAGAGAGAATATACATACATTTTACAAGCAAAAAAAAAGCCATAGTATGATTTGTTACAGTGAAGGACCACTGTATCTTGCTATCATAGAAAGGCTGTATTGAAGTTAGCTTGATATCATCAAAAGACTGTATTGAAGTAAGCAAGATATCATAAAGAGGCTGTATTGAAGTAAGCAAGATATCATAAAGAGGCTGTATTGAAGTAAGCTAGATATTCTCTCTTGCATTCAGCAATCAGATTATTTTTTTAATTAAGGCTGCCTTGTATTTGCTATGGTTTGGTCTAGTTATTATGTAACATTATTAGTACAAAAATTTAAATCGTTAAGAAAAAAGAAATCAGAGTTTTGTTAAAAATGTTGTACAAAATCAATTAAAATCAATGATCAGTATTAATTAACAGTTAAATTATGATTGCTTTACAGCGTTTTGAGTATTAGTTCATTTTTTTGTTAGAAGTTTTTCTTTTATTGATACATCATGTTGGCAATAACAGTAATAATATCATAAATAATAATAATTATTATATTGGTAGTCCAGCAATCATTAAAATGCTGTCCATGGGAGGCATAGAATATACCACCTTAAGGTGAGACCACCTTATGAAGTACACTAAAAAATACAATTTTACCACTAAATAATGAAATTGAATCCATCACCATACCCACCTATTATAAAAGGAACTGTGTTATAATGAAGAGCCAACACTCGTACATGGCCGAATATAATTCAAAGTAAGTAAGAAAAAAATGAAGATCCTTATAGTAAGGGAGTGCTGTAGTTGTAATAATAATAATAAAAATAATAATCACTTACAACATTTGACTGGTTTATGTTCATGTAATAGGTTCGTATTTGTGTACTAACATGTACGAGTGAAACATTCTAAAACTATTTACATTCTTTTGACACAGTAATAATGATAATGATAAAGTCATGGTTTGGAGATGGTAATTGACTTAGTTTAAGAAGAACTAATATGTGTTGAAGTCCTCATACATGTATTGCCAGCAGTATTTACATATAAGTGTAAATTACTTTCTCTCTCTCTCTCTTTCTCCTTCTGTGTCATAGTTCATGGATCTACCGGTATGTCTCAGTCTATTCTCTCTCTCTCTCTCTCCAGATCTAAAGATTGCACTTTTTGATGGTCTATTGGGGAATATTGATTCACCAGACTCCTGGCAGTCTGGTGGGGCTAATTGATTCACCAGACTCCTGGCAGTCTGGTGGGGCTAATTGATTCACCAGATTCCTGGCAGTCTGGTGGGGCTAATTGATTCACCAGACTCCTGGCAGTCTGGTGGGGCTAATTGATTCACCAGACTCCTGGCAGTCTGGTGGGGCTAATTGATTCACCAGATTCTTGGCAGTCTGGTGGTGCTAATTGATGCACAAAAATCCTACCATTTTACGGCCTACCTAAAATAGCTTTTGGTTTGTTGTTCCCCAAACCAGAAGTTTAGTAGTTAATAGGTAGGTTATACATTTTCCCCCCTGCTGCATGATTTAAACATTCAACATTGGCAATTATGCAAACAAATACATGTTGGGGGAAAAAATGTAAATCACTGCGGTTTTAACTAGTTGGATGGAGGACAACAAACAAAGAATTTTAAAAATGATCAAATAGCTTTAGAGATTATTTGACTGGAACTGGATTCTCCAGGGTTTGTTTCTGTCAACTCACATACACAGACTGTATGAATAAAACCTACTATTAACTCATTAACCCCTAGCGCCATGTTTACATGTCATGAGGATGTACCCTACTTCCGAGCTCTGTAACATCAACATCATTTAAGATACGCTAAAGTAGATGATATTGCAGGATAGTAGACAGATGTAGCTCTACAATGATACTAAATAATGTTGACTTTCTACTCGCATTAAAAAATACAGCGAGAAAAAATCATTTTTTTTTAACCCTATTTTTTTTAGGTCGAAAATTGACAGTTTCGGAAGCAAAGTTTGTGTCCGGATTTTAGACTTTTTGGCCTTAGATCTAAAGCAGACCAGTCCGAACTGCACACAGACATGGATTAACCTTTGCAAAAAGTAGGATAAGTTTGAGATTTGGAGTAAAAAGGGGCCAGGACACAAAAATCGGGGATCCAATGCGAAAAAAAAAAAAAAAAAAAAAGAAGTCCAAATTTTACCCTTCTGCACATGCGCGAGCGTAATAGCCAATTGAACACAATGTTTCTGATACACCTAAGCATCCAGTTAAACGAAAAACTTTCTTAAGCAGATGTGTTTTATTGCATTCAGAAGTAACCCCAAAAATGTGTTTCCCACCCCCATTTCAGGAAAAAATGAAAAGAATCTCCTGGGGTTAATGAGTTAAATATTTCAGTATTTCAAATAAATACAATGAATCTATACTTTTGACACCCTGTGAAAACTATTTTTATACGCTTGTCTTAAGCTGGGTGTGTTATATTAGGGCATTACCTGTTCGGCTGTCTATTAGTATTTTGTTTGTCCAGCACATACTATAACTCCTATTTCTGCAACCAGTCTAGTAGCTCTGATGAATTGCATTGAAGCTTGGCAGACATTTTTGGCATGAGATCAGCATGCATATATTCTGTTGTCATACTTTGATGCATTTTTCTAGAGTGATACCCATTTTTGGTATTTTTGGTGTTAATGGATATATATATATATATATATATATATATATATATATATATATATATATATATATATATATATATATATATATATATATATATATATATATGAGAATTCTTATATGGGCAACTAGCAAATTGCCCTTAGAATTGGCAGCTATTATTGCCATGAAGTGAAAACATTCTTTCAAGTTCCAGTGATTTATAACTATTGTCCTGCCATGAATATGGCAATGGCATATAACATTAGGCTTGTTCATATATTCTGTATATATGTAATATAGGTATGACCTTCATCTTTCCATGCACTGTATTCAAACTTGGCAGATATTATTGACATGAGGTAACACATGCATATCGTTCAGTCATCATGCGCAGATGCATTATTCTATAGTTGTGGACTGTGTTGAAACTTGGCAGATATTACTGACATGGATATTTTCAATGATCTTGAAAAATTGTAGGACAAAGTTCTCATTGGTGTCTTATGCAACACATCCTTTTCTGAACACCAAAACGTTAATTTTTACACAATACTTATAAGGAACTATTTCCATTCATATGAAAAGAAATTGGCACATATCTGGTGTTTCAAAATTAACTAACATGGGCAACTTGTAATAACTATGAAATTTGTGGCAAAATTTGAGATGTAACATTTGTATGACATCAAATTCTGCACCATATCATTCTGTCATTATGCTGTGATACATATTTCCTGGTTTATGTGCCTTTTTTGGTATTAAAGATGAAAATTACTCTCTGTGCATCTAGTCCTACTGTATTTAATGAATCACCCAGAAACTTGGCAGACATTATTGACGTAGGTCAGCATACACATTTCATTCTGTTGTTATGCTGTGATGAATTTTTACAGACTTAAGATCCTATCTGGTGTTAAATGTATATACCCTGAAAGATAATTCCTGTGTGTTCACCCGGCCCCCCAGTTTTTGGGTGTGTTCACCCGGCCCCCCAGTTTTTGGGTGTGTTCATCTTGGATGGTACTCACCATGGGGAAAGGTATGTCTCAGAGTCCATGTGTTCATCTTGGAGGTTACTACTCAGCCTAGGCAAAAGTAGGTCACAGAGGCCTTATTTTCAAACTCTAGTGATAATGTCAAGTGTTTGCATTTAGCTCATGTTCTCTGACACTGTTATATATAGTCATGTCACTTGATGTTGTATTCATTTTGGAGGGAACTACTCACCATGGTCAAGAATTGGTAACAACCTACTTTTCATTCTTTAGCAACTTTTCATGGTTTTGGATTATGCCACAGTGGAGCAGGTGAGACATATCGTTGTGCAGAAATCTTGTTAGAGTTATGCCCCTTTATTTTTAAAATCCCCTTTAAATGTTTTTTTTACATGTTCATTACATACATGATGCCCAAGTTATTGCTTTTTTCTACAGACCCCACTCATTCAAGCAATGGAGGTGGAGTGCAGGGCATCCATGTCATATATACACATTTCTAGTTTATTTCCTAACTTGAAAAGGTAATGTCAAAAAGTTTAAGAAAATACCTGATCAGTTTTCCTGATTAGTTATCAGGTAATACCACTAGCATCAGTAATAGTAGTTTTAAACTGGATTATTTTTACAAATTAAGTTTTTTTTTCCAGTCTTACTCATTATTGAAACATTGTGTTTCTTAAAACTGTCAATCACGGAATGTTTAAGTTGCATCAAATTTACACAAAATTGGTAAATGTAACAAATTTACAGCAAGAGATTTTTGCAGTTTGTTATCATATGCATATTGTATCAACTATGATGTTTTTCATATAGAACATTTTTTGTTCTTCATATTTAGTTCTCATTCATTTGTCTAAATGTTATTTTCATGAAAACTGTATGATGTCCTGTATTTAATATTTTACATTGTACGTATTTGTGATTACCGTATAACTCACGTATAAGCCAAGTCCAAATGCAAACAACATAGACCCTGATCTGCCGTCGCATAATGCGCCTGCAGATCAGGGTCTATGTTGTTTGTTCTACTGATTAGTCCTTACAAACTGAATAGACCCAGATCTGCTGGTGCATTATGCGATGGCAGATCTGGGTCTATGAAGTTTGCAGTTGGTATCAGATTATACGCGAGTAAAGACGGTAGGTAATGTGTTTGGATTTTTCTTATTTTAATTTCAGGGGACAAGATGACTCCATACTTGACACACAGAGTGCTTCAGTAATAAAACTCAACAATGGCACAGTTCTCTATCTAAGAAAAATCAACACATACCTAGCTCTTGTTTGCATATTGGGAGTAGACAGCTTTGAAAGACAAGGTGAAGTAAATTGGTTCTACCCCCAGCCATATTTTTTGTTTTAATTCTCCATCACAACAGTAGTAGGGTCATATAGTGTTACTTGTGTTTGTCAGTACATCATACCTTGGTTAGGTTTTGTGGTAAGTCGGTGTTCAGGGCCCGGTTTCACTAAAATTCTCGAGATTTCTCCTCAAAATTAGTTTTTACATTATCTTGCTCATGACTCTTCAGACAATATCTGTATTTTTGTCAGCGGCAGAGATGGTGGAAAGAATGCAAAATCACCTTTTAGTTTTAAAATGTAACACATGTAAACCTTTTTAATCTCAAAAAAAGAGTTTATGAATTCCTCAAATTTGAGGAAATCCTAAACATTTCCACAGAGATAAGGCAAGACTGCTTTCGGAAAAATTATTGATTTTATGGCTGTATTTTAATCCCCAATTGCATGTTGAATGTTCTGTGAATAAAAATCATTGCTACTAACCAAGCAGTAAGACAATATTTTAAAAATCTCAGTTCAAAGAAGATATTATGAGATGTTTATTGAAACTGGCCAGGTGTCCATGTTCTATGAGCGCATTTCTCGTTTTGCATACTTCACAAACTGGTTATACAGATAATCAGAATGAATGACTAATTGATGGAGAATACAATTGTCCTCATTTCGTGTGAATACGTTTGATTTTGCAAAACTTAGTAATTGAGCCATTTCATAAATTTCATATCAAATGAGGACTTGTGTTATATTCTGTTTCCTGAGGTTACATAAAAAATCTGGATAATAACATGTATAATTATATGCATATGTGTAAAACTTAGCTTTAAGGTTTTGGGTAAAGTGTTTTAGCTCTACTGGCCTAAGACCAGAAGGTTTTATGTTATGGCCTGCCTAAGACCAGAAGGTTTTATGTTATGGCCTGACTTGTTCGTCATCATTCATCCGCTCATCCATTAGCACAAGATTGTTATTGCTACTCCTAATCTACTAAGAGGACTGCCATGAAACTTCACACGCTTTTATCCCGAGGTCTAGTTGGTGTCAGATAAAAATGGTGCCACTTGGACATTCAATACAGCTGCTACAGTAGCCATTTTGAAAATCTTATAATCGGTACTCCTGGATGGATCGTCATATTGACATAGGGTTTTCACCAGAAGACTTCTTATGTCTTGAATGAAAATGGTGCTGCTCTGACATTCAGTAGGGCCACTATGGTGGCCATCTTGCAGACGTTGTTATTGTCCTACTCATCCATAATGGATTGTCATATCAATATTAGGTTTTTCACCAGAAGACATCTTATAATGTCCAGCTGGTCCTCAATAAAAATGGTGTCTATCTCACATCTAGTGTGGCAACCATGGCAGTCATATTGAAAATCTTGTTATGCTCAAAAATATAGATGATTTCAACATTCACCAGTTAACAAGAAGAAATGGTCTTATCTTGGATTCCTGGAAATTCTTTTTGGACAATAGAGCATTAGTTCCTTCGAGGCACTCTTATTATTTGTTTCTGTTTAGTAAACCCCCCAATGGATTTTCCTCATGCTTGGAATTTATCAATATGAAACTAAGACAATTCAGTCTGTGGAATACTCGCTGGACCTGTTGACCTTGTAGTCAAGGTCATTCTTTGTGCAGCAATGCTTCAGTTGTGGGCTTGACATCATGCAAGCCCTGGCCTTGTTTGATAAGTAAATGGTCACATTTACAATTATGTGTGAAGTTTTGATCCACGCTTATCAACCAGTCAACCAGATTTAAAGGCATTTTGATGCGTACTTCTTAAATTTTAAGGGATTAGTTTGGGACATACATACATGTGATACAAATGAGGGGTTAGCTTGGAACAAAGAGTGAGATTTGCAAAATTTGGTCAGGAGTTTTGACCTCAAAAGAGGGAGGTTTTTCATCGGCCCAGTTTTTAGCGTGCAAATGGGCAAAAATTTACTATTGAACAAATTTCCATATTTTTAATATAAAAAAATACGATAAAGTTCTTTCACATTAACTTGTTGCCTTTCACACTGTCCATATATATAACACAAGCATTTTTAGCATTTCTTACAAGATAATTGCCTGGATTATATTGGTGGCAGTCCTTATCAACACTTAAAAAGATTATGTACTGTCACTGGATCAAGATTTTCTCTAGAGTCAGCTTTCCTCAGAATGGAAAATGTCCTTTCAGTGTCTGCATTGGAATATGGCAATGTCGATACAACTCTCCTGAGTTTATCAAGAAGTTTAAATTGTTTCCTGCCTGTGGATAGAGTCAGATTGCCAACTGTCTGCCAAAACTGCTTCAAGACTGGTACTGTCTGTCGAATTTGGGAAGTTCTTCTTTGGGAGTCAGAATGTAGTCCTGAATTTCATCCTCCAGTAAAGTTCTCTCACTCTGGGTTAACACCATGAACCTCTCAGACAGCTTCACCACTGTAATACAAAATGCAAGACATTAGAACTTTGAAATTTACTTGCCATGGATATACAATAGGTAAATTAAAATATTATTATATAATAATGCGATTGTCACTTGCATATCCAATGCAATTCACCCAAGGGAGATTTCCCTCTCTCTGAAATATTATAAAATCTGTTGCAGTGGTTTCATTAGGCTTAGCAAAATTTTCCTTTTAAAGATACATATCGCTGTTTTCATTTTCCAATTATCAGTGCAGACCTATAATATTTTGTTTTTGTTCACCCATCAATAGCTGATTATTATCTGTATTGATCGTAGGAGATAAGAAAATCTACCTAATCCGATTAGTGAGTATTTATTGCACTCCCAAGCATCTAATGTTGTTTTAATGTCAGTAAGAGTGTCCACGTGATGCACCGATGCATACTTTAATGATTAGACTGTCACACCCTTTGTGACTTTATGCTTAATTTGCAGACGTCTTTGTTATCATCATCATCACTATCACCATTATTTAACAATAACAATCAAATGTGGAAAACGATTATCACTTACTAGAATTATAGACAAAGACAAAGACCTCATTAATCCCAGGCATTATGGAATTAATTCTTGTACTGTATCCATATTCATATTATTATTATTATTATTATTATTATTATTATTATACAATTGTGATTATGATTTCTTATGAACAATAAAATAGTTCAACTTGAGTAATACTTGCGTGAATATTTTATCCAAGCATGCAAAGATGAGTTCTGCTGATCCAGTGTTGCAGGTTGTTATTCAAAGGAATCTTGTTGATATCCTGTTTACATCCTGGTCGAAAACATGAACTTAGACTGTCAGCATTTTATTAACCCCTTTATGGGGTTTCTGCATAATGTCTAAAAAAAATCAGCTTAACAGGATGAGCAGAATGCCAATTCATGCCTCTTTGAACTAGATTGCAATCACTGAAATTCCTGTTTCTTTCCATCACTGAATTTCGTGTGATATTTCGCTTGCTTGGATTTTGGTGTTTTTGGCATTGTAAGATAATGTATGCTTAGACATCTCAACAAACTTTAAACGCCGAAGTTGAACCGACCCAGTTTTATACCACTTGAGCTCTTGAGTGATACAACCATAATCAATTAACATCTTTAATCCTGTCAAAATTACTTTTTATCATACATAGTATAGACTTTAATTATTCTTGACAACTTTAAGCACCGAAGCAGAACATGCCTTGAGGACAGAATCAAAGTAATGCTTATTGTTTCATGCTGGTTGAGCTTTTCAGTAACCCAGCCATAATCATTTAATGTATTTAATCCTTTCCAAATTACTTCTACTCACACATAACATAATCCACCTCGACAAACTTCAAATGAAGCCAGTTGACCATGACAACAGGATGTAAGGATGAAATTAGCAACTACATACATTTGCCTAATATGTACATTACCTTATATTATTGTATTGGTATCACTTTTCCTAGCGTTAGTCCTCAGTCCAAGGTGTATTCCCACCTCCAGTTAGTAATTGGATAGAACAAAAACAAAATGACCCCAATCTGATGCCTTAGTTACTTCTTTTATTTGGAATATCACCTTAATATTCTCAAAGGACTTCATGTTGTTCTCACGTGTCTCTGGGCACTGAATGATTTTCATCATTCACACTGTCTTTTGGCATAATTGCCATCAATCTTATACTTTTCTGTGTTGGATTTGATATTTTCTCCCCATTACTTGCATAATTCTTCTATACATGTGTCCCTTTTTGTTAATTTGTCCCTTTTTGTTAATTTTGACGGTTTTAGCGAAGCAGTGCTTCTTTATAATTATCCCGTGACTAATATCTGGTGTTAGATTAAATAGTACCCACCCCAAATTTGTTCTAGTTTGTTGTTGTTTGTTCTTTTTTGTTGTTGTAATTTTCAGCCTTTCAGCATGCCACAAACTCTTGGCAGATGCGGCCATAAGTAGGCTACCGGTACTTGCGACACTCATCCCACCTGCTTAGCATGCACATGTGTGCTCACATTAATGGATGTTCTTTCTATGTCTTATGGTCAGATGGGGTGTGGGATTTAGCAGATAGCTGCAGCTGCTGCTACAGAGTCAGGAAGAAGGGATTATGTTCCCAGATCTTTCTGGTTTCAAAAATAGGGAAAGTTTCAATTCATTATCGATTTTCCCATTAATTAAGTGTCTTCGGGAAGAGCACTTCAAGATGGAGATGTCCGCCTCAGTCAGGAGTGCCATGAGATTGAATGACAGGTGATCTCCATAGACCTCCAGGATGCCGAACTTCACATCCCCACCTTCCAATCCGACAGGAAATTCTTGCAGATTTGTCTGGGCCAGGAGATCTTGCAATTTCAGACTCTATCTTTTGGTTTGGCTTTCGCTCTCAGAGCCTTTACCAGTATGATGGGTGTAATAGTGGCTCACTTAAGGTCCTTAGGGGTTCCCATCATCCAGTATTTCGATAGTGTTTTCAGATGTGCCCTTCTTAGGGACCTGTCACTGTATTTGAAGATGGTGACATATCTAGGAGTAATCCCTTACCAGGAGAAGTCAGATATGATTCCTTCTCAGAATTTCGTTTTCATGGGGATGAATTGCCTCACCAATCAAGGCACAGTTCACGTCCACCCTGACAGGATCTCACAGATACTGTATCTCATAGCAAAACTGTTTGAGAATTCTTTGTCTGCTCACCTCTGCTTCGCTCTCTTGGAACCTTGAATGGGGGAGAATTTCCTCGCCCATTAAGGGATAGTTAGTGTCCCCTGTCCCCCCCCCCCCCCCGACAGGATCTCTCATGAAGACTTCATTGTTTGCTTGCCCTCACCTCTTTCATTTGAGGACTCGGAATACAACAGCAGACTTAGTTCTTCTAGAAAGACTTCATACGAGCCCTTTCCAGTTCATGCTGCAAGCAAACTGGATATCTCAAAGATACCCCCTGTCCAATAGGATTGCCTAAGGACCCAATTTTTTTCCGCATCTGAGTTGGTAGCAAAATCATGACATGTATCTGGTTGGAGTTCCGATTCATGCCCAGGAACCTCGCTCCCGGTACACTGATACCTCAAATTTAGGCTGGGGTGCTTACCTAGGGGTAAGTCCTGCAGGGCATGTGGTCTCGGGAAGAATCATCTCTTCATATAAACAATCTAGAAATGCAATCTGTTTTCCTAGCACTTCAAGAGTCCATTAACCACATTAGATTGCTTTTTCATGGTCATTCATCGGGTTTCGCATAACTCAGATGTCAAAAGGGCACTTGTGCCCCTTCTCTTTGTTCAGAAGTCTGGGACCTCTTACAAATGCATCACCCAGGCTAGAAGGCAATCGACATCTAATGTTTTTGATGCCAAGTGGAGAATATTCAGTAATTGGTGCAGTAGTAAATACATTGATCCTACCTGTCCTCCTTTAACTGCGGTTGCAGATTGTCTTCTTTTTTCTTTTTCAAGGAATAAGACTTCTTAGTATCTACCATTAAGGGCAATAGAACCACCCTCTCCAATATTCATAAGTTCCCCATGGGCTCCACTACAGGGTCAGACCCCCATCGTTCTGAACTGATCAAGTACTTTGAGCTTCAGAGACCAGTCTCTTGTTTTTTAAAGCCTATGTGGAACCTGCCCTGTGTTCTTTGGTCATTATCTAAACATCCAAATAACCCACTGAATGGAGCTTTCTTCGAGAATCTTACCCTTAAGACAGTCTTCCTTTTTTCCCTAGCATCAGCAATGAGGAGTGAAATTCATGCCTTGTCAGTGGAAAAGGTTTATGGTTCAATGGTAAATATGATTTGGTCTCTCTTCTTTGCAAACATGGCTTTCTTGTAAAAAAAAAACAGCTAGCTTTTGTAGCCCTTATCCAACTGAAATCCCCAGCCTCAGTAGCATCTCTGCTGGGGATAATAAAGATAGGGCTTTACATTTCTTTTTGGATAAATCAAATGGAAAAGAAAGGGTAGAAACTGTTTCTCCTTTTTAAAGGTACCTCTGATATTTCAGTAGCCACTGTCTATCAAAAGAACTTAACAGTGTCTCACTGAAAGAGATCTTTCTTTCATGAGAATCAAAACCCATGAGATTAGAGCTATTGCTGCATCTTGGTTTTGGGGGTAAAAATAATTTTAATTAGGTAATGCTTACCTGCTATTATTGTGTAATTTCCCTTCCACCTCCCCGCTCCAATGTCCTCTTAGTCTTGGTCTAAGTCAAAGAAGGACAATATTATGATTAACAGAAGTAACTACGGCATCAGACTGGGATCATGTTGTTTTTATTCAAGAACCTTCAGTTTCTAACTGGAGAAGGGTATTCACCTTGGACTGGGAACTAGTGCCAGGAAAAGTGATAGCAATCCAATAATAGCAGATAAGTATTACATTATAAACTTTGTTTTACCCCCCACCAAAATAAAAAATACAGACACACACACACACACACATATATATATATATAGTGTGTGTGTGTATGTGAGGATTCAATTCTTTATATGCATAACATGTATGCATAATATGTAAGTATTGAAGTAATAACTAAAAGAACATTGAGTAAGAGGTGTTGAGCTAGCTGCAAAAATGACTCAACTCTTATAACACCATCAACAAATTACTATGAATTCACATTTTACAATTATAATAAAATAAATGAAGCTTTAGAGGGAAAAAAACTCTGTTTTTCAGGGTTGATCGAATATAATATCCGCCATTTCCAACAAGCAATTCAGGAAGTGTTTGAACTCTGGACACAGAGCAAGCTACTGGACATGACTCACAACAGTATGACCAGGAATGACATTCAAGTCAATGATTTATCAACCAAACAAAATTATGTTCCTGAAGATCCAGATACCAAACAGACAAGTCTCCATAACTGAACAATTGACTAGCATGTGCATAAATACCAAACAAACCAGTCTCAAATAACTGATCTTACAGAAAAAAACTACCGGTATACATAGTTTAAAGATCATTTATATTCATTAATTATAAAGGGCTTATAAGTGACTATTCACTTTACTTATAGGTCACTTATATGTGACTATTCACTTTACTTATAAGTCACTTATAAGTGACATATAGGTGAAGGATTACGATTTTATATACAAATAAGGCATTCCACTTATAAATGAAGTATACTTCACTTATAAGTGAATCTGATCCATTCACTTACAACACTTATAGATCACTTATAAGTGACATATAGGTGAATTAGGCATTTCACTTACATACAGTGAAGTATACTTCACTTAAAAGTGAAATATAAGTTGTTCACTTATGACACCTTTACATGAGATAAGAGCGAATTCCTGCTAAATTAACTGAATTTGGACTTTAAAAAAAGCAGTTTGGGGTTGCAGAATTCCCCTGTGCTTATTGAAGGTGTATTGCTGAGATAGGGAGTTGATTCAAAGTAAAGTTTGGTTAAGGCCTTTTTCAAAGTTTGGAACAATAATTTTATACATTAATTTTCTCAGTATTATTCTATTTTAACAGTTTATTACAGTGTGATTTGAAGAAGTGATAAATGTCAATTTCATGACTTGATAGAATTATAAATAAAGTTCTAAAATGCAAGGTAGCATATGAGTTATGCAGGGTTGTTTGTTGAAATAAACTTTACTGTATCTGGACATTTGTTAGAGTTGCATGTCTGATGTATTTTTAAATGAGTGAACAGTAAACTTTTTCAGGGAGAATTCTTTGTTTTGTTATTTTGTATTTGGTCACAGCAAAATGCAGTATCATTTGTTTCTTATGCCTTTTGTAATACTTGTATGAAGTAAATTTAGATAGAGTTTGCATAGAGATGATCTGCATGTATTTCACCCATGTAACGAGCAACTTAACCGTTTCTTCCAAGAATTGTACTGATTTCTCCCCAACTGAGGCATCTAATGGTAATTCTTATTGAGTCATAAATTAAGTGTAGAGCTCACTTCTGTTGGTCAGTCAGATGCATAGGTCATGCATGTTGAGTACAGTGGACCCTCACTAGAAGACATCTTAGTATAAAACTCACTATATTAGACAACCGCATGTACACTTGTATGGTTTGTGTTAAAGTGATGGAGTACTGAATGCAGTGGTGTAGTGATAGAGTACTGAATGCAGTGGTATAGTGAGAGAGTACTGAGTTATAATTGGGGAGTTTTGTAGTAATTTATCCATGTATAATTTATCTGTAGTCAATGTTCACAGAGATGTCAAGTTTTCATTTACTTAGTTTTTCTCCAGGCACTGTGTTGGCTTTCCATTGCTTAGCTATGAAAGTCTAAGCATGTCATATGACCCAGGTGAGGGTCTTTGGTGTTTGCTTCAAGTCCCAAGTAGAATGAACAGAATGAATGCTGATTTAGCGACGCAGTTTGTGACTGCAAATCTGTATCCAGAGTGTTTACAGTTGGATGTGATTTATACATGAATCAGCACAGTACAGTGGTCTCTCGCTCTACAGCCACTATGTGTACCTCTGGCCCTCTTTTAGAGAGAGCAGCGTAAATCTCAGAACTGCAGCACTTTTTCTATTTATCAAGCGAACCCAAGCTGCATCTCTTGTCAAGTGTGCCACAGACAGTTCAGAGCACAAATTGGTCAAATCAGCCACTCACGTACTCACAGATAACATAAGAGTTAATAATGTCATGGTCATCTTCGAACTCGAAGGACGAACGACAAGTTGTAGAATCATCTATCAGAGGATAACGATCTGATTATGTTGTAATGGCCATTACTATGTTTGTATGAAAGTCAAAATTAATAAAGTGTGAAATGACCATTCGATAAAAATGTGAGTGACCATTCCCTACCTCCATTCACTGAACAATGAATGCATGAAATTGTTGATGGGAGCCACTCTGGCTTCGGCGCCTGGATTAGTGTTGTCCGTTTTGAGAACTTTTACCTTCAATCGTCGAGTCACCATGGGTTGTAAGATGGATGTCACTGTACGAAAAGTCGATTTTAACACATGTCCCAAACTATGTCCTCGTTGTCGAGCTATTCCTCAGTACACAGGGTACATCAGTTACCATTCACTGTAAAATTGTTTTTTAAAATGTAGTTTCACGGTGACATTTTCTTTGGAGAAAAGAAAATTTTGTCCAAGATCTCCTTTTATATAATATTAACACTGTTAAAATACAAGTTACTGACAAGAAGATACTGAGGATGTACAAATTCTCAGTGAACAGCATAATCCACTTTGAAAAGAATGACTTCAACAACGCAGTGGCTGTGTTTCCCACTGCATTATACTTGATGATATCAGAGTACAGAAACATTATTCAATTCGATAGGGATCGAAAATAATTAAAGATTCAGGCCCCATATTCACGAAACTGTTGTTGGAATTGTTTCATACGATGTCGCTTGTATCAGGCTGGACTCACGAATGTTTGACTGCAGGTAGAGTTTTGAATTCTTTCTTCAGGAATACAAAGTCTGGACGTTAAATAACCACAACACGTTTCTCCAAAATAAATATGTCCCTCCTGACTGCTAAGTCCTTGGTCACATTTGTTACAATAGTATCAGTATCGGATAAATCCTCAGATACTATGAATAGCATCTGAATTATCTTGGTCATGTCAACCTCATCATTGGATTTGTGGACGTGCTGAATTTTGTCCAAGATTTTGGAAGACCTTAATTATGTAGGTGTACTAAACTCGATCCAAACAGGAGATTTCAAACTGTCGTGAGTGATGGACAGTCTCAAACGATATTGATATTTAGCTTGGCACAATCAATTTAACTCCACTAATGTCGACTCCAATAAGACTGCAATGGAGACAGTGGTTTTTTCTGCAGGGACTTGAGAGTTATATTTGAGAAATGACAAAAATCCTCAGGCGAATAAGATCGGGGGGGGGGTCACAAGATGACTGCACTTCTTGTCTTTTACACCCATCGACTTTAAATTTTAAGTTGTAATTTTAATTAAGTGTGTCATTGTTGAAATAAACGTTGAATTTTTGATTCTAAGTACCTATATCCTTCACCAGATACACAGAGAAAAGTGTTCCTGGTTCCTGCTCGGAGTCCCGGTAAATACTCACCGCCTTTTGAGAGCACTTTTCGTGATATAAAATATTTATAGAGGAAAAAAACAGATGCGTAAATTTTCATTTTAAAACATTGCCTTGTTCATTCCTTACATGTATTATACATAAGGCAGTCTATACTGTAAATGCCTCTCGTTTGGGGGATGAGGAGCATCCATCATTCGAGACTCGATTTGCAATTAAAAGCTCACGTTAAATTATTCATTTTGCGTAAAAATAACTGTTATCCAGATTGTTATCATTCATTATATTCGTCAGAGAGAAAGATCTTTTAAACTGATCTAATCATATATGAAATAAATTGAAACACATACGGTATTTGTTGCTTATTTGTTTTCCAATGTTACTGTTAAAACATATATGACATTATGAAGTATTATAGACTTCCAGCAAGCACAAATATGTCTACATCCAATAAGAGAGACCTGATTTGATGATTTTCCATATCATCTGTAGTGTTTGGCATTCCAGTCTGTTAAATTCTTATTGATATAAACCTTCCACTTGAAAGTGGAATCTATTAATCAAGAGTTCACTTAATCATTGGTATATTCTGTTGAATTTAGAATGTTTAACCAGGTACCCTCCTAAACTATGGTACTTTATTCGATAATGAAATGTACAAGTAGCCAATATGTTAGCTTGTAACTTGCCTACAGTCGTTGTCAGTAAATAAATTAGTAAGTAGTCAGATCAGTCGCTCAGTCACTATAGATAGATAGTTGGCAGTTTTTTTCAGTCAGAACTTTTGTGTAGTGGTCATCATGTGGGAAAGCCTACAGTTTGCCTTGAGAGAGAGGTGCCATTTGTATAAAGTGTCATTTATTGAACTTGACATCCCAAGAGATCAGGGATAGAACAAAAAAGCAGAAGAAGATTTTTGAATTACAGGTAATGACAATAGGCCTTATATTTTATAAGTACTTTAACCCAATCCTATTAGAAAATAAAAATGTTAAAAGCTATTAAATGGCAATCTTTAGTTGCATTGATATTTGCTATCTTGACTTTTATATACCTGTCCTATATGTAGTGTCAACTATATATGGTGACCACTGACCACATTAATAATGTTATTTGTATGACATTTGTATATGAACTTGTGATGTGGGTATGAAACTGACCCGTATAAGAAGGTGATCTTGATAAGAAGGAGATCGGTGGTACAGGTTTGACTGTGTTTACATAACTAGTTACTTAGATTATTAGTTAGTTCATTAGTTAGTTTGCTAGCTAACTGGCTAGGCAGTTAAATTAATTTCTGCTTTATCAGTTTATGTTTATTATGGAGATAAGATTTTTGCAATTCAGAGCATATATTTTACAGTGTTCATTATTCCCTTCGAAGAATGCCATACTTGCAAAGTTGGTCTGTGCCTTTGCAAAATTTGAATAGGAAGCTCTCGCTCAGAAGTCCTAAGTGTGTATTTCACAATATACTAACTCAGCTGTTATTTTGCCAACCGTGTGTAACATATATCGAGATACTTCTTACATATAATGGCATATGTTTGACCAAGTACAGACAATATATTGAGATGCTTCTTACATATAATGGCATATGTTTGACCAAGTACAGACACAAAATAGCGGCATATTCTACAGAGGAATGTACAAGAAATCAATATGTGAGTTTGCAGCTTGCTTAGTTAGCATCAGTACGTAAATAAAGGATGGAATAAATAAGGGAACTGAATCACTTGATAATGTAATAGTTTAATAAATATATAGTAAGTTGATTACCGTCTTGGTCTTGCTTGTATGTCTGATTGTTTCTCGTTGAACAGGTAACATTTGTGTATTCCAGATTGTATCACTAAGATCTTTTTTCACTCTATGGCGTGCAGTAGTTTGCAATGTTGTATTGTGTTTAATAAGTTACAGTTTTAACATTTAAAGGGGGATTTTCATATCCATTGTGTATTTTATACATCTGTTATATATCTGTTGCTTTTTTATTTTTTTCCATTTGTTCATTTTTTAAGTCTTCAAAGAGATCTCGAAACATACATACAAAACCATACATACATACATACATACATACATTCATACATACATACATACATACATACATACATACATATACATACATACGAAAAGGTAATTTCAAGTGTACATTTCATCAAATCATTTTGTATTTACATCACTAAAAAGGATTTATTTTTCAGATAAAGGTTTGGCACCTATTCGTGTAGTGTTAATATCAACTTGGAAGTCGAAACCGAAATTTTGATTTTAAGTAGGACAAGTAATTTATGAGTTAGAGGGTAAGTGACCAAGACTGGCTCTGTAAAGTCAACGATAAATATTACGATACAAATTCCCCCTTAAATGTTGAGTTGAAAAGGTACACAATTAATATGCACATGCAAGGAGTGTCGAGAAAATCTAAGGATGGTGACTGCAGACATTAGTAAAAAATTACACAACCCACGACCTACGTTATAATAGTTGTAATATCAACTTCAAGTATTTTATTTCCTGTATTACACAGAAGGAAAAACAAACTAAGAAAGTGGACACAAAATTCTTAGGCTTGTCAATGTCAATAAACGTGAGATAAAGATATTTGCCCTACACTTAAATTTGTTGCAAGATTTGTAAAAAGTTACATTTTGTACAGCCTACCAATGCAAATATTTACTACAAGGTACATTAAAAGAGGAAATTATCTTTTTCAATTGTTTTTCTCTCCCTGATCGTACTTGGAAAGTGGGGAAAGCCTTACGTTCGTTTCCCAATATTTATGATTTAGCCATACAAAGAGTAAATATACCAAACTTAAAAGTAATTACAAACGGACCAAATCATAAAAGTTGAATTTTACACCATCATTTCTTTCATTCAATGTGTTGATATGGATTATAAGAGGGTGGGGCAAGTTTGTTTGTTTTTTGGGGTTTTTTTTAAAAAATGATAGTGAATATCAATACTGCATGTTACGTGGCTTAATATAATCTATGTATTGCCAACTTTGGTTCAACTTTATACAATCTTTATGTTACAGGAATGAATTAATCTTGTTAGAAAATCCGTTGGTGGTGATGCCTTGTATTTATTGTTTAACTAGCATTGACGAGTACAAAGAACTTGTGTTTCATGTTACAATAAACCTTCCAAAGAACACCAACCCTAACTCTAAGTGCTGATTTTTCTTCTCAGAAATGTATCAAATGATAATTTCAGATACTTGTTTCCGTTAATATTTCATTCCGTTGAAAGGTGGCTTTTATATAGAGGAACATCTAGCTTGGCACCTCAAAACACAGATATTGCAAGAAAAAGCCATGGAAATATTTTAGAATTCAAAATAATGAAAAGGATCTTACTTTTTACAAATTATGTTACCCAATACTTATTTTAAAATTTAAAAAAAAAATGTTAAAAGCTAATAAATGTAAATCTTTAAGGCATAAATGGGGCATGGGTTTTCACTATTCTGACATTTATCGACAGGTACTATATGTCTTTGGGACAAAATATGGTGACTACTGAGCGCATTAAGGAGAATATCGACAAGTACTATATGTCTTTGAGACAAAATATGCCAACCTATGAGCGTGTTAAGAAGGAGAATATCGACAAGTACTACATGTTTTTGGGACAAAATATGCCAACCACTGAGCGTGTTAAGAAGGAAAATATCGACAAGTACTATATGTCTTTGGGACAAAATATGCCAACCACTGAGCATGTTAAGAAGGAGAGCACTAATTACATGACATGTATATAGCAACATTTAATGTGCCTTTATGAAAAGTTGACTGTTAAACAACTTTGACTATGTTTATTTAATTAGTTCATTAGATCTGTAGTTATCTCATTTCTTAGCTATTTTTTTTGTTTTTTTGTTTCTTATCGACATATGATTTATTAAAAATACTTAGAGTATATATTTTATTGTATTCATCATTCCCTTCAAAAAATGCTATATTTTGCAAGGTTTGCTTGTGTCTTTTGTAACCCATGAAGGTGTAGTTTTCATTCAGAAGTACCCAACGTGCCTTTGATTATATGTTAGCTCAGCAGTTATTTTACCAACAGTGTATATCATATTTCGATATACTTTATATGTGTGTATATATATATATATATATATATATATATATATATATATATATATATATAGAGAGAGAGAGAGATAGAGAGAATACATGTATAGTATACGCTGTATTTTTGATATACCACGAGATGTTTCCTTTTAATGAAAAATGTATACAGTAAGTGGTATATCAAAGATGCAGCTTACATACTATACATATATTTTAGTTATACCACATAGAAATACACATATTTACCTTTCCATCGGAGTTAGCCTAAGATTGAATACAGAAAGGTGAGTATTGACGGTGTGATGAAATTTTTCACATCCCTTCCCAGTGTGCCGGCAAAAAAATGTAGTTCTGATGCTATTGTAGCTATTCACAGTCCTTTTGGAAATTGTTAATTTGCTCTTGTTTTAAGCTCCTATGTTTATTTATATTGATTAAATAAATGCCATAGACGCTTAGGATTGAAACATGAAAGTTGATTTAAATGAAGAAAGTAGAGCACTACAAACATTGTATGGCTAACGTCCATAACAGTGAAATCACGGCCATTCAATCACCGGCGACTACATCGAAACGAGTGGAGAATAGACTAAGCAAAATGACGAACCATCAATAGGTAATTCAAACATGTAATGTTATTGACAGTTGATCTAAGTCATTTTTATGCTATACTTACCATTGCTACTGACCACAGAATTGTTTGTATCCTCTCTCTCTCTCTCTCTCTCACCGTTGTCTTTCTCTTTCTCTCTCTCTCTCTCTCTCTCTCTCTCTCACCGTTGTCTTTCTCTTTCTCTCTCTCTCTCTCACCGTTGGTCGGATTGTCTGTCAGATTTACCATCATAGGTCCATAGGTCCAGAGACATTGTCGCATGCCACGGTGTAAAATTCGCTGAGCTACTTTTTAACGAATTTTCGTTTTGAGGCTTGCGAGGATAGTCCAGAGAGAGAAAGAGAGAGTCTGGATCAATTGGGACAAAACTGACATTCTGGCTGACCAACCAACAGAGAAAGAAGGGGGTCTGAATATAGGATTGCATTTATCGTCCATCTTTCTGCTTCTTTTTTGATCTATTAGTCTCTCAGTTTTACCTCATAGATCCAGAGAGAGAGAGAGATGGATTGAGGTAATACTGACAAGCTTATACATTTTAATATTATGTCCTTATTATAGGTTCAATTAAAACAACAAAATAAAGCATCACATAGATTACAGTATGTGTGTGCCGCCTAGTCAGGGAACTTACAGTACGGACTTCTTGTCTCGACAGACCATTGCAACTTTGTATCATTAGTATCGTATAACACAGCAGAAAAATCCCATGGAAAGTCAACGTATAAACAGTATCTGCCGCTCCGCTATCTGATTGGATGCAGCCCAAAGAAACTGATCCAATCAGATTAATCGTTTCTCTTACCTAGGACGATAAGCATCACATAGATTACAGTATGTGTGTACCTCCTAGCCAAGGAATTTACAGTACGGTCTTCTTGTATCGAAAGACTATTGCAACTTTGTATCCTGTTACAATGTAGAAAAATCCCATGGAAAGTGTTACACGTACCATTATAACGACTCTGGTTCCGCTAGGTTACTTGGTGTAAGTTCAAGTTCAAGGCTTTCATCCAGCTCAAATTCTTTTTTCTCTCTCACTCCACAAATTTCCACGTGTTTATGTCCCTTATGGCATGAGAGAAAGAGGGGGATAAAACGGAAAGCAGAAGGGATTTCGCAGAAATTGTGTAACTTGTTTCATTGATTTAGAAAACGTGGATTATTATTATTATTTCTGGTTATTTTCTCATTGTATTAATGGTTAATAAGTGGAAATTCATCACAGATCTAGAGAGTATAGAGCAATAGTGCGTATGTATATGCCATAACCAAATCACAATTTGATATACTGACAGTATTGGTACATCAAATTACTTTATACCAACACTTTAAAATACGTGTTATTATATATATATGTGTGTGTGAGAGAGAGAGAGAGAGAGAGAACAACTTTTAAAGCAATTTACTCATTGTATGTAGTCTTTCACGTTCGGTCCGCATGGATTGATTGGTAAAAAACAGGACAAATATTATATATAAAAAGTTTTATTTTAGTCTTTACACAATCTGAGAAAGTTATAAAATACTGTAAATTGATATACATTGGATATAGAAAAGGTTTCGTAATTGAGATGGGGGATTTTTTCGCAGTAATAACATGTGTTTTCCCATTCTTTTCTTCGCGTCGTTGAATTTAGTGTCTGCAAATTCGACTAAGACAAACATTTTTCATATTACCCTGCGTATGATCAGAAATAAATCCCCAGTCGTTTGTCGAACATAAGTAGTTAAGTTAACTTCCATTGGTTGGAAGTTCCCAAGTGGTTGGAAGTTCCCAAGCATATGGTAGGGAAGGTGTAGGATATTCCGGACACAGATACTTTCACGTCCATACAGGCTTTGCCCCCGCTAATTTTCACATTCATGGCTTCAAGGCAGACTTCAACGTTGATAATGGACCATTTTATCGTCTTGCAGTATTTAAAGTCCTTAGCTGTAAATAAAAAAATACATAATAGTTATATAAAAAAATAATTCGTAAATCAACATATGCCAATACATATATCCATAGAGAGAGAGCGAGAGATAAAGAATTTGTAATGGTCTATAAACGTGCAAAAATCATCGAAGATTAAACTTGCGAAGAAATTAAAAGAAAACATGCATGATATTGGCATAATGATGTGTAACTAACACAAATACAAAATAAACAAGTCTAGTAAATCATCGACCATCATACTGCAATGCGCAAATACATACATACAAGCATCCATGCATCAGTCAATCTATTCTTTCATCCATTTATCAATCCACATATAAACTTTCATTTATATACATCGTCCTATCTACTCATTTACCAGCCTACATAAATTCTTACCTCTCTACCTAGTCACTTGCTTGCGCAAAAGGAGATACGAGATGAACATCAACAAGGTTGTGAAAATAATAAAAATGTTTTGACGCCTGGCATAAGGTTTAAAGTTCAACTTTAAATGAAATAACTGTGTTTTGATTTGAAATAGAAATAAGGTCATAATATGTCGCATACAGGGGAAACATAACTAAACGATTTGTGTACAACCAGAAATAAATACTTCATTTGTTCCCTTTCTATTTAAACGCTTCTTCGTTGGCATAAAGAAAATATGAAATAAATAAATACATTCTATACCGATAATTTTCTGCGGCAAATTTGAAAAGCTGGAAATCACCGACATTGAGTTGGCTACCAATAATCTTTGCATATGCTAACGTAATACATTGACCCAATGACTGAGAAATAGTACAACATGTTTGTTTATCCCCGCACAATCCGTGATATAGGCCTAATACACTACGTTAGATACACAAATTATTTAAATCATGCTTCTAACACTCTAACAAGAAAAAGGTCACTCGTCTTATTTGTAAATATATAAAATCATACAGAAGTAAACTCTGGACAAGCATAACTATTTACCTGCGACAGTCTGGCAGAAGATATTGTTGCCGTTGTACGTAGCACAAAATTCAAACTCTTTGCTGTCTGGCATATAGGATATCTTGAAACAGGCTGCAATGCAACAAAATGATTAAATAAGTATCAAAGCAAATGATTCATCGATAAAAAAATCTTTATGAAAAGCTCATGAGTATTACAGAAGAAAACGGTTAATCGAATTATGTAGCGTATATTATACCATATATATGTAATCAAGCGGCATCTACATTTGCTTTTGTCATGAACTCATACAAATTCATCAAGCTGAATTAAAGTGTGAACCATTAGAAGCCACCCAATCACATCTCAAAGATTTTAGTTTATACATTTAACGGTGTAGAAATAGATTTGGTGGTCTTGTACACGCAGGCACCAACAAACGTAAAGACTCGCGCACGAGCAATAACAGAAAAATCACATTTTTCTCGCTGAAAAGCGCGTGGGCAATTCACATTTTCACATTTGCATGAATTTTTTCAGCACAAGGCTGCTAATTATTGCATTGGTACAGAGTTAATACTTTCCACCACAAAATGCATTATAAAACTCTTGCGAAGTAACAATAAATGAGGTGCTTGGTATGAACGAATCAATAAAAACATTAATTAATTAATCAATCAATCAATGAATAAACTAACAAATCAATGAATGCATTTACAACTGAAGTCTCTCAAGTACAAATATTTTGTATAAGGTACTCACACCCAGTACATTTTGGACTAAATTATAATAATGTTTATAATGTCGCGAGAGGCATTACAATGAGTGAGCTATCTATTACAGAGTATTTACAAGGCACACTATTTTAGAAAAGGATTTCATTATTTCTGTAAAATTAATTAATGATCGATTAATTTGTCCTAACATATTATTCATTTAGGTATCAATCAAAAGTAACTGAATATAGATGTATAGGAAACATACACGGTTACGTTTGCAGTGTGCAAATATTTGCTGAAACAGGTGGGAAGAATTTGGCCCCGAGGTCGAAGTCACGGGGGTTACACGTTATTTCCGAGTCGTCCAGGGAACGTTTGTATACCACAAACATTGCATGGCTCTTATTCTTAAGTGATCAATAACTAAGTAATAAGGACATTCGTTACAAACTAACTACGTCCAAAAAGCAGCTTTTAAACACGAAAAGGTCTGTACTCAAGCAGCGCGTAAAATTCGACGTTTGAGTACAAGTGACGTCACAAAACAAACACTTGAAAACAGCTGAAATAGGTCCAATTATCTAAAAACAGGGCAGAATAATGCTGTACAAAATTTGCATAAGATATATATATATATATATATATATATTAGTGCTGCATATTATAAACGCATTTTGAATTAAACTACCTGGATGGGGTTTACACAAAGAATAGTTCTTGATAGGTCATTTTCGAGTAAAAGGTCAATTGACAATTAGGCATATAAATTTCAAGACTTACTTTAGATTCGTGAGACAGTGAAATACAACGGGAGAGGATTTCAGCAAGAATATGCTTGCCGTTCGTAGTTTAGAGGACCGAATTACCGACATATTAATTACAAAATCGGTTAGAGTGGAATAGGAACGAGTAAGGCAGGTTTTGTTCCACAGATGCCGGTAGAATATAACCTTTGAACGGAACTGTTAAAGCTACCCTCTGAATATCCAAATCCGCGTCTGAGTTTTTTGTGATTTTTTAAAATTATTGTTTCAGGTCATTATGAATCTATTTGCTTATCCCATGATTGTACCTGACCATTTACACCACTCGCATGTGTTGCCACTGCAACCCATTACATTCTTGTGGTTCTGAAGGAAAAGCAACACATCGACAATGGTTTCTATCTTCTGAATCACGTCCAGTGCGCCATAAGAGGAGGTATCATCTGCAGCACCATTGTTTACTTCAGTACCAACATCCCGTTCTTCCAACGTCCATAGGAGTTTAACTGAAACAGAGAGAGAGGAAGATATTGTTAAATTGCCACTTTATTTACTACGTTTTCAACAGCAATGGTATCCACATTATACCTTTTAACACATCAAAATAAATATTGTTCACTTGTAAACTGCTTTATATGATAAATAAATATGCCAAACAGATATAAATAGATAATAGTTTCTTCTCCAGAGCATTATTTCCGGTACATGACATCATAGTAACATAAATTTCCATTCCTGTTCTATTTAGCACATAAGAATTTGTCCTTTTTATATAATGGGCAGAACAAAGTTCACTTCATTATTTATTTCGTCATATGATTACTTAAGAACATATAATTTCAAAATGAATTTGGAGATAATATTTTCATACGAAAATTTACGATTTATGTTCTTGCCATTGAGAGCAACTGGTACAAAAAGATAATTTCTCGTGCGGCGGTGGTGTTACATGCATTTGTATTTAGGCTTGACGTTTTGTGATATTTTTCTGGTTTTGCTCTTGGCTCTCAAAATTCGAGACACAGCGTTTCAGTGATAATCTTCTTCATATTTTGGCGCCACGATCTGTGAAAATCTCATGCATTCAAGAGAGACCATATAGAGTTATGCCTACAATTCTAATTAAAAATTGAGGTGTATATTTGTATTTATTTTTCTATCTATCTAAATATTTGTGTATGTGTGTGTTTGCATGTTTGTATATATATATATATATATATATATATATATATATATATATATATATATATATATATATACCCATGCAAAATTACCTTTCGTAGATTCGTCCACATCCTCCAATTCCTTTTGAACTGTAGAGATAGAGGAAGCTTGAACGCCGACCAGAAAGCTGGTGACCGCAAGAATAATGAACCCTTTCATAGTTGGTTATCTGCTTTGCGATGTCGAAGATATGCCACCAGAGAGGGAAGTGGTCCACAAATGTCCTGTCTGGGTGTTTTATACCCTGGATAGATCCGGGAGGCTGGGATGTTTGTTCAAAACACTTGTAAACTACTTAGGAATACTTATATGATAATTGTTACCTGACATTCGTCATTAACGTTTTGTACACCATACACTTACAAACAATTTTCGAAGAAATGCCTGCCAAAGATCCTTGTTAAACATTTGGTATGGCTTTTTTCTTATTGAAACGATACCAATGCTGGGTAGCCTTAGACACAGTGTTTACAAAAAAAAATAACTTACAGGTATTATCGAACATTGTTATGATATATATATATATATATATATATATATATATATATATATATAATCATTTCATTTAACAATCTAGCAGTTAGAACAGTTGATTTATCTGAGTTTTTGTTTTTTTACAAAGTCACAAATGGAAAGAGAAAGGATAGGTAAGTTATAAAAAAAAGTAAAGCAGTAAGGATGCATACTTATAACTTATTTAAATTATAAGTACATTAGTCAGAATATTTTAAAGTTATATAGATTATAGGCCTCAATAGTATTTTCTTTAATTCAGCAAATTATTTACATTTATATTATCACAATGTACCATAGTACATCCATTGAACATACATGTCCAATACAAATCTCCTTTGTGCATCAGCATCATGAATCCACCTGTCCCCCGCATACACACACACACACACACACAAAACAGGTGCCCTTCTGTTCAATATCAGCTGATCTAACCATGTATTATGGTAAGAATGTTGTTAAAGGGGGCAAATGGTCATTTAATTGAGTTTACCTAAAATACACACAAACTATCTATAGTTTTTATATCCCAAACATTATCAGTTAAAACTAAATATATATTTTACATATTTGCACTATATATCAATCAGAATGACACCCACAATGGGAGAGATTATTCACCTCCGGATTAGAAAGAAACCTATATGATACCAAGAGTCAATACATCATTCATGTCTGTCTGTCTGCCTACATACAAACGAAAATTTCAACCAACACACATGCATATTTGTTTAGTTTACTTTCTCACTAAAACTGTAGCCAAAATTCTTTTTAACATGTGACATCTCCAGTAGGATGATGTTGTTTATATATGATGAAAAAGTAACCAAGATACTTGTTTGTTGTTGTATCGGCAGTTATAAGCCTTCTTATCCAAGTTTGTTTAAGAAAATCTGTAAATAAATGTATATTTAACATTTTAAAACCATCTTTTATGCAATCTTTAAGCATTTTGTTTCTTTTGATTTTGTCTTTAGCCCCATTCCAAACAAACTTATTAAAATATTCATGTTTTTGGAATTTTGCTGAAGGAGGATTGGGTAGTGATATTAGTAAAAGTGTAATTTTTGGTAATACTAAACTTTTTATTACCGTTATTTTTCCTAATGGGGTAATTAATCATTTCGACCACTGAAGAAGTACATTCTTTATTTACATAATTTTTTAATCGTAATTCACTTTATCATATTCTATAAATTCAAGACAAATTGTATCCATGAAAAGGTAAATTTAGAGGATTGCCAATCGAGGCTATATTCTGGGGAAAATTTAATATTGCAGCCTATTCTACTCCCAAACCATAGCAAGGTGTTCTACCTAAAGACACAACACGGACTGGTCAGAAAATAAAACCCGATATTCCTCAGAAAGGAGTTCAGCATGCCAAGCACTGAGCTAGCTTGCATATACAAGGCCATGCCAGAGAATTAAAAAAAACTTTTTCAACGTCTAAGAGAAGTGAAATACCATTTTTATTACAGATTTTAGTATAAAACACAAAGTATAAATGTTACGAAATTCTCACCTACATTCTCCCCTTCCCACACAATTAATAAATCCAGTTTCATTAGTACTTAAAATATAAGAAGAACATTTAGCTTATTAGCATTACAAATTGAAAATATCTTATAAGATACATTTAAAAGGAGCTAGGTCTTCCAGTGTTTCAAAACTGTTTTGGTTTGAACCCCTGTGAGGTATACATATTTGCCCCTTCCTTTTCAGTAGAAGATCATTATCCAGTATTATAAGAAAGTTTTTTTAAAAATTTGTGTTGCTTTAGAAAAGGATATAGGTCTTTCCAATAATTCTTGTGTGATCATTATCAAATTTTGGAATCTCTGTTTAGATAAGAAGAGACTGAATATCAAATGGTTCTAAATGTTTTAATTAATATAAATTTTGATATTATGATTTTGTTTCCTTTAAAATATATTTTGACTGTTGGCTGCAGAACAATCCAATTTATTAAATTAGGCATAATATTACTAATACAATTTATATTTTCCAAATTACAAAAATATTTCGATGGCTTTGTTGCCCCTTATCAATCCATTTTCCTCTTGACCTAATTCTTACATCATCCATTTGTTTCTTCTCAAATTTATATGTTGATTTCTCTTTACCTTGTAAGACCTGTAGCTGATCAGATTAATAAATGTGTCCTAAATCATCAAGTTCTTGAATAAGTAGTGTCTCCAACGGATTTTCTTGTGTTTCCTTTTATGAAACATATGAAATAATCGTTCCTCAAATCTACAAGCAAAGTTTCGAAAAATATGTTTTCATTTACAAACAATTTAAACTTTATTCATAATTATTATCCATATTTGATGCATGTTCCTGGCATAAGTATTTCTGTTTATATTGACGATTTGTACCTCTTTCACCATTGTAACGTAATCTTGATTTAGACGGTGGTAACAATTAAAATCTGCATGACATTTCAATGATACCGAAATATATTTTAAGAAGATCATTATTCGAAAGATGCAAACATTTGGTTCAGTAAAATATCAATTAGATTCGACTTATGAAATATAAAAGTTTTCACTAAGGTTGAATATTTATTTAAAGATCACAAATAAACAGACATCACGGACAGAAACATTAATGTAAAATGATTGAGTGCTTCCATTAATTTTTCAAATGTCAGAAAGATTTATCATTTGCCAGGAGAACAATTATTGACGAAGAGTTAGTGTTAATGGTAGTCAGTCGCAAAAGCAAAAATATAAAATTAACCAAATTAGTTTTATGTGAATTTGCCGCGTTCGAGTTGTCTAAATGGCTGCTGTGTGATTTTTACTAAAAGTTGAAAACAAATAGCGTGGTAGAATGAGAATACTCATGAATGATGCCGATTCTTTTTGCATTCCTGTTGAGGTATAAATCCTTTATAGCAACATGAAGGATAATGTTAGGTTTGAAGACAATAGTGACTCAAAACTGGACAACATATTTGGTTTACCGTAAATTAATGACAAAGTTTCTTGAATTTTCAACGATGATTTTAATAGTATTTTAACACGCGAGGGGTCTCACTTCCAAGCGAATTAAACAACACCCGTAGGAGGCTTCCTTGAGGTCATTGTTTCCCTATTTCCAAGGACCTCAGGACAACAATTTTACGATACTAATCCATGCTACCATTAAGTCTCGTGAATACTATATATATATCTGATCCTAGTAACTGACTAATTACCCGGTTAGAGAAATGTCTTCCCAACACCGACTCCCCATAATGAAAGTAAATAATCGATAAAATCTGACAAAGCTATAAACGGAGACGAAAATACAAAAAGCACGTACCCTAGGTTTGTTATGGTATTCATATTAGAGAGTTTTGTCCTTTTCGCAGCTAGTTCTACTAGTTCAAAAAATACAAAGATGAAAACAAAGTATGCAAAGGAATAAAATAATGTATAAATATTGTCCATTTGTCCAAACTGAAAATGCAAGGAAATGAATTTACTCAGATAATACATCCATGAAATTTACGACATCGAATGAATAAAGTAGCACTCAGTTCGTATGATGACAAGCAGTTTTTTATTGATAGCGTAAATACATTATCCTACGAATATCAATCACACTCTAAACACATTGGGAGTTTGTTAGTTTTGTTCTGTGTGATAGTATATACGATTTCTCGTTTCATTCGTCTGGAATAACATAGTTATCCAAAAACGGTTCCATTGTTTGTTTGTACTTACGCTACCAAAAAACGCGTATATTTTCGCTTAAATCTTCGATCATACATTTGTACTTGTGTACGACTACTCAAACAAATATTTCAAAATGTCTACCACTAAAAGCTAGTTTGCAGAAACAAAGCATTTGTACCTTGTTAAATATCACAAACCCTAATAACTTATCTAATTTATCTTTAGGATCTATTAAAATCACCTTTTCATCTTTGACTAAAACTTTTCTTCTGTGAATCGTATTGAACAGACGAGTTAGGCAGATAATAATGATTTAATCATAAAGATTTTGCAATCGGTCTCTATCAGAGTACAAACATAGTCGTTCTACAATTAGTCACTACACAAATGATCATGTTATAAGGCACCTTTAGGCACACTGTGCTATGCTATTTATTTATGCCTAAATCTTAATTGATCTTAGCTGTTTATTCTGAATATTAGTATCAGCACATGAAACAAAATAAATTTAAATTTTGTGATCATCTACATTTTCTTTTCTGTTCATGTACAAGTGTGTACCTTGTTGAACGTTAACTACTTCATGACTATCTTTGAATGAGCTGAATGTGTTAGATAAAATACTCTTGAATCTCCTGGTGGTGAAGAAGAGTTTTGAGGACATGAAAGCCTCGAGAGTAGATGTGCAATGACTACCTTTTTTCTCTCGACAGCTGCATTTGATTGAACGCTTTTTATAATAAGTTGTGTGCGGCATACCAATTTGACCTTCCTAAACATAGAATTTCATAAACTACTGGATTAAACAATGAGGGTAATATCTTAATTGAAAATATCAGTCTTTTTATCTAAAATCTTTGGAGAGTTGAACACAAAAACATAAAAGCATACACATTCCGATATATCTTGTGCTTGTATATTCAATAGCATCAGTTCGCGACCTAATGTACGTTGATAATTTCAGGATACATGACCTCGACTCTCTTTACACAGACAAACATTCGTTACTCAAAACTACACTAGAATTCACACGTGCTGCCAAGCTAGAAATGTATCAACAGAAAAATAAAATATTGCTTGGGAAACCAAACATAGAAGGAACAAAAACAAATATTAATTTTGTAATACTGACAACATTGCTGAAACAAATAACAGCATCAAACAGTTTCCAGCTATGTACTGATTCAGGTGAAGAACGTTGCGAACGCATTACGGGTATAGAAAATGATCATGATAACTTTAAAAAATACACTAACTACACACAAACAAAGAATTTTCAAATAAATAAATTTCATCAAGTTACAGAAGTAAAACTCAGAAAATTTAAAAGCAAATATCCAAAACAATTTTGGAAAATTTGCAACAGTTTGGAAGACAAAGCGACAAATCCAACATTATATTAGATACTCTACGTGAGTTCTTAGACGATTTTAACAAAAACTGTGATGGCAACATTGAGGAGCTTTATATAGATACGGACAGTGATGATGTTATGATTTTCTCCCTAATAGTTGAATAAGATATTCTAAAATCTATTAAGTCTATAAAAATAAAGAAACACCATCAAACTATACAATTATCAATGAATATATCAAGTATACGTCATATATAATGATGACTTCTTGTATTTAATTCTGAAGGTGATACTCCAGACAGGATAATCTCAGATATTTGTCTTGAAGGGATCATAAGACCTATTTGTAAGCATAGCGGGATGCGAATCACCCTAAAAGCTATCGTCCAATAACAATTTTAACCTGACTCAATAAATTATCTGCTGGTGGTTTTGTTCTTAGGATCAATAATTTTCTTACCTTTCAGGATATACTCGAGGAAAATCAAGCTGGATTCCGTGCTGTGTACTCATCAACCGATAATATATTTGCACTATATGTCTTAACATAATTTCTGAAAATCAAAAGCGAAAACTATTCTGTTATTTTATCGATTATTGCAACGTTGTCCATTCTCTTTGGTAGGCGGATCTATGGGTGAAATTACCCCAAAACAATGTAAAGGGCATTTTTATTATTATTATTATTATTATTATTATTATTATTATTATTATTATTCGTAATCTTTATCGAAACATATAGTCCGGTGTGATGTTTGCCTGAGAACACATAGTCTGTTTCAAAGTTCTTTTGCGGTTAGGCAGGGAAAAGTTTCCCACCGGTATTATTCCTGAGTGTTTCTTAACAAGTTGGAATTTTTCTTGCAACACAATGGGTTATACATCTATTCAAATTTGAATTGTATTAGATGCAGATGATACTGTAGCTCTGGGGACTGATGCAGATTCTTTACAAGACAGTCGTAATGTCTTGTACGAGTACGTTCAACTATAGAAACCTGACATTAACTTTGCGAAAAAAGAAGATCATGATATTTGGTACACGTAAAACTGTTAGGTTTGAATTAAAATTTGGTGAAATTAATAGTTCTGTACGTGATGAAATAATATTCTTTTGGGCGTCAGTTTCTTTTAAAAGAACAAGCTGTGGCTTCTTTTACAAATACGAAACACAAAAGCTGAAGAAGCGAAAAAAAGCAATATGTCTTCTATTGAAAAGAATACGTAATTTACACATGCACATTGATTTGCAATTACAACTTTTTGATCATATAGTGTTACCTATTTTGCTTTATGGCTGTACATTTTTTGGTGTTTGAAAATACTCAGTTAATTGGAAACGTGCAGGAATATGGCCAAACTCGGGAAAAGTACTTCTATTTTAATGCTGCATTCAGAGCTGGGTAGAAAGCCGGATCTCACTTATAAATGGAATAAAATCTGCAATCAAAAAATAATAATACAAAATATAATGTGTAACAAGCCGAAATTGAAACCAATGGCAAATGGGTTGAAAACTGTTTTAAATATGTTGGAAGAATCTATTTCTTCTATCGGGACTATATAAGTAACCCCTAAGCTACAAAAGCTAGAATTGGCCAAACCATCGACGTCTTGTATATTGAAGAATGGAATGCAAACGTCGCTACTTCATCTGAAGGTAAGAATTATTTTTTTGTTAAACAGGAACGAATAATCACAGATTCCAATCAGAGGCATGTCAGTAGGATAATATACCACATCATGAACGAAAATGTAATCTTTGTATGAAAAACGATATTGGTTGTGTATAATCCACTATTTGCTCATTTGTCTAAGTGCAATGTTCTGTCTTTGCAAGTGAAAGACCTCAACTTTTGAAATCTTATGTTAATGTTAGACCAAATGATGTAAACTTTTAAGAACTGCTTTCAACGGAAAATGTTTCTACATTAGTAAAATTATAAATATTTGCGAAATTATAATTTAAAAAACATGCATAATTGATACTATCGTAATAGTGATTTCTCACGAATTTACAAACGCTGTTTTTTATTACAGGTTATTTATTTGAAATGAACGTGTCAACAGTCAGTCCGTGATATGTAGCTGCCTGCATATATGTTTGACAGAGAATGTTTTTGTAAGCCTCCTCCTTCATTGTTTAGCATCACTTATGTGCATGCATATATATGTATGTAGGTATGCATGTATGTATGATTGTTAAATTTTATATAAAAGAGTGCCTAACGTGTACACCAAGGTTGCTTTATCTCTTATCTTATTGATTTAGTCTAAGTATCATTTCTGAAAATGATGATGAGTATGATATTGTATTCAATTATTACGACACTGTTCTATATAAAACTAACTGTATAATTGGCAAATGTATTTTACTTCATTAAAGAAACAATATTATGTTATGCTCAAGATTATATATTATTTGTTTGTTCTTCAGTATGAATTTGTTATTTATCTGTCATGGTAATGTACACTCGGACTGATAGGTTGTAAAACTTAACACTTAGAAATATCTGGTTATTGGTGTGCATCAGAAACGCAGATTTGATTCGGCAAAAGCTGAATTCAGTTCTGTGTTTCTTCAAATTCCACAATACACGAGTCCACAGTCCTTACTGAAGTGGAGCGAATGATAAAGAATTGTTTTTGTATATATGAATATGGGTGTGAATGATGCATGAATGATAAGTTTCTCTCAATGTGAGTTTCCAAATGCTACGCATACATTTGTTCTGTTTGGATCCTAAAAGTGCTACATATTCAACATCTTCACAACACATTTTGCTACTACTTATAAATTCTTTGTTTTTCTCATATGCTACCTGCGTGTGGCCTGAGATTTAAGGAAAAAGTGAAGATTTCTTCCGTTCTATTCCAAGTGTAAACCAGTCAGCAGGATTAAGAATGTGGTGAGATTAATACAATCCTTCCTATACATCGGTGTAGGGCAGGAATATTATACACAAGAAACAGAATTTTGCGTCAGACACGAGGCTTTGTCTGGTGTTGGACGCAAAAGTTTGATTCCAATGGTGGAATTTCCTATCCTACACTGAAGCATAATGAAGGATTCTTTTGCTCACATTTCTGAACGAGGGTCAAAATCAGCGTAAAAAGTTACGTTTACGTTTGTTCAGTGCAAACTTTAAATGCCGTTTAAACACGTTTTACTTTTTAAAGAACAGTGGTTAAAACGGCTATCCTAATGGCAATTCCCAGCGTCCGAATTGTGTACTGCAGGTAGCTTGCGCAATGATACAAATGTGAACAAGTCAAACAATTAAGTCCACTTTTATCCGTAAGATTAATCGAGATAGACACAAAAAAAAATTAAAAAAAAAATTATGAAATAGTCCTCGATTCGGCCTTGGTCTAGAATTTATTTACTCTTCAGAAATAATATTAAGATTATGAATGTTTTAAAAAAAAAACAATTACAACGACTGCCTTTTTGACTCGAAATTGGACTAAAGACACAGTAGAATGCTGTAACCAGGTTGAATAGTGCAAAACGGCCTATTTGCAGGACTCTTAACTTCAAACATTGCTCGTTTTAGTACGTAAATGTATTGCAATCAATATTTATCTTGATTATTGTAAAAGAATGTTTAAGTCATGATGGAACTCGGGAAGATTTTGCTACTTTTTGTGCACTACGCTCGCAGTAGATGGTCAAAATAGTTCACGAGTCAGGATAAAGGTCATGTGTGAGCTGGGATAGAACTATCCTGCACCGGTGTTCTACACTGGAAAACAGGATCATACACGAATACGAATGTGAGAAACATCTTATTGTTCATTTCCGAAAATGATACTAAAGTTGTCTTTTGGTGCTATTATTACCTCGATGACACGGATGTTATTGTATTCCTATCAGTTATCAACCTGTGCAATCATCCTTTATTAAGTTCATTGACACATAGCGTGCGCACAAATCTGACCCGCTACTCTTAACCGATTTATACTTGTTAGGCTGGCTTCTTAAATAGATGTTCAATTTAATTTTGCAGCCAAGCTGTCACTCTTGACTAGAAACAGGTTTCTAAAGTTTTAATTCTAACTTGATACTAATAACCTACCAGTCAATATATGTGATTTTCATAAATATACTACATGCATACACTAACTTAAAGCCCATACTCAATAACATATATGTATGTATGTATGTATGTATGTATGTATGTATGTATGTATGTATGTATGTATGTATGTATGTATGTATGTATGTATGTATGTATGTATGTATGTCCTGATTAAAGAATTATATAAGTGCATTAGAATGCATCACTGGCGTCCAGTCTTCTCCTGTGCAACCCACCCAACACCGGTCTACTAATATATATTTTTGAATAGGTTACATTTTCTATAAAAAAAACTGACTCATATGTGCATCGAGGTTGGTTTGCCTAATATCGTATTGATTCAGTTGAAGCCGATATAAAGCTGATGATGAGGATGTTTTCAATGACGAGTTCAGTAGTTGGAATGGGTGTTGCCCAATAGAAAACTTACTGTAAAATTGACATCCAAATGTATTTTACTTCATTAAAGAATCGACATTATATTATATTAAGACTATATAATATTGCATTGTTTTTCGGTATAAATTTACTGTTTATCTGTCATAGTACTGTACAGACAGATTGAAAGATTGTACAACTTCAAACTTAGGAATATCGATGCGAATGATAAATGATAAGTTTCTCCCAGTTTTTGTTTTTAAATGAAATATATTAACCATTTTCTGTTTGCATCGTAAAAGTGCTATATATTTAATATATTCACAACCCAACTTGGTACCATTATACATTATTTCTTCGGGGGTGGGGGGTGGGGGAGGGGGTATATGCTACCTGCGTGTGGTCTCCGTTTTAAAGAAACAAATAAGGTTTTCTTCTATTATGTTCTTAGTATAAACTAGTCAACAGGATTAAGAATGGAATGGAGTGAGATACTTGTTTTAATGTCCGTCTCAGAAAAGAACTCTAAAGGTGTCTTTTTATAATATTATTATCTCCATGACATGTATGTTATTGTATTGCTATCCATTATCGACCTGTGCAATCATCCATTATTATGATCACTGAAGACTATTGTGGATATAAATTTTGACCCGCTAATCTTAATTTGTTAATCCTTATAAGAGTGTTCTTCTTTAACATTTGTTTAAAATAGACGTAAAAAAAAATTTTTTTTTTTTGGTTAAGTTGTCGCTATAGACTACAGACAATGTTTCTGAAGTTTTCATTCCTACTCGATATTATTTATTAATGAAATCTACACTAACCTTCCTGTAAATATTTGTGACTTTTATAAACTTGCATTCACGAACATACTTAACGCCCATGCTCAATAACAGATATGTATGTATGTATGTATGTATGTATGTATGTATGTATGTATGTATGTATGTATGTATGTATGTATGTATTATAACAGACGTTATTTATGATCGATGGACTGTTGACCCGAAGGGTCATATCACACGGGATCGAGATTTAGTCAAATGTACGGTATTCGCGTTTTAATACCTTTAGGTACGATATTCCAGTGTAAAAACCATTGTGTGTAAAATTCCATTCAAACATTTCAGTCTTGTGTTTTGGAATACTTAGTTGATTTTTTAGTTGAAGAGCGCGTGACTCACCTATAAGCTTCAAAGACTGGAGTAAAAGTACTCAGATAAGCTGCTGGCAGGCAGTTTTTAACTTTGTACATGAGGAATTATTCATTTTAATATATTCTATCTTTTTCTAATTTCTTAATTTCCTCTAATCGCAGTAATTCATGGTTGGTGTATGATGCATTATGTGCTCTTGCTTCATATATGTGTCATAATAAATAGTTGTACCCCTTATTTATAATAACGCAATTTTCAAAAATAATTGATTATTTATCAAAAATGGTATTTGATATACATCATGTGAGTCCTTAAGATGATTTGCAGCACATTATTAAACAACACCATGTATAGTATGTTTAACTGTATGTACAAATTCTTCATCTTTCAATAAGTAATTATAAAACTTCCAAAACATTTTCCTTTTGGTATTTGTTTGTAATTCAAATTTATTTATGACTATAGAGCGATATGTTCTAAAACCATGTTTCATCAAGGTTTCATTTGCATCCACTATTAAATGTTCTGATAGCAGAACAATCTAACCTAGCTTGTTTTAATGGATTTGGTTGTCTCCACATATATCTGCGAATGTAATTCCCCCCAAATTTCAATCAAATAAAATTCACGACATAGATCCAAAACTGTTTCACTTCTCTTAGGAATATTGATATTATAATAATTAACGGAATATTGATATTATAATAATTGAAATATATAAAGGCATCTATAGTAGGATTCATAATAAAATTAAAATCACCTGATAAAACCACACCGTCATTAAACAAATTAACAATATCCTTTGCTATCTCTTTAGAAAAGGGTCGTGGAGCTTTGTTGGGGCCATATATATTTATTAGAGTAATTTTGCGTTCCTGAATAATTTTATATAAAATAAGTTTATAAACCTGATTATCGCCTTTTATGTTTTTTGCTGTGAATTTTAAAAAAAAATATCTTAGTAGTAAAATTGCAACACCCTTAGTGTTAGATATAGTTGAACTAAAAAAGAAAAACATTCATTTCCAATTTCCGAACAGAATATACATATTGTAAAAAACATGTATTGAACATGTTTCGCTTTAACAGAAAATAAGAACATGTTTTCCCTTCTTAGTGTCCCCGAGTCCCTAAACAATTAATCGTACAAATGTTAATACCTTTCATTTGGTTACTTCAAATATGGTCTAGATCGTGAATGAAACTAAATGCCAGCTCTAATATGTGCAGAGATTCTGTTACACAAGATAAGAAAAAGTAGATCAATACTAGATCATTGTGTAGTTTCAAAAGTGGTCTTGTATAGACATTTATACATGAATCTCAACTCAGTCAAGAGATCCACACAAAGAAGAAAGTAAACAACAAAGAAAAAAAACAAAAAAGTATACCCATCATTCCATTTTATGTATTACCCATCATTCCATTTTACATATCACCCTTCATTCCATTTTACGTATTACCCATCGTTCCATTTTACGAATTACCCATCATTCCATTTTACGTATTACCCATCATTCTATCTTACGTATTACCCTTCATTCCATTTTACGTAGTACCCATCATTCCATTTTACATATTATCCATCATTCCATTTTACATATTACCAAAGTCTTCTCAGTAAGATATGATGATCTCAGCAATTAAATTTTAAATTCAACTTGACTTATTAATTATTACTATTCAGTAATTCCTAACTGTTGACAGTCAATGCACAGCATAGTTGAAAATGGTATGGTAAGAAAAAATAACTCCATAGAGTACACATGTACTCTTTGGTGTTAATTACCGTATTTGATTTAAGAGCTATGCGGAGCTGTAACTTGCACAACAAATAGAGATTTTACTTATAAATTTGATTTTAATATGGAGTTACATCTTTTACTTGATTACAGTGCTAGGTGTCGCCTTAGCAATACGAATACATGTTGTTACAAAGACGATTTACCTCATTTTTAGAATGGGTCTGTGTTCACTTTTGTTTAGTATGTTATGTATTTTTGTTATTTATTCTTCTTTTTATTTTTTAATGATGGTGTTTATATTCCATTTTGTGGAGTTTACAATTGATAATTAGTTTCATGAGCGCATTAAAATTTAATTTGCGGGTTGCGTCGACTTGACTCAATAATTTTTACTTCGGCTTATGCCTGCATTTCAGCACCAGCAGTTTTGCTTTAATAGCATTTTGCATAGTGGGTTTGTTTTTGTTGTTGTTGTTGTTTCTTTTTTTTAAACACTACCTACACAGTAAAATATGTAGCAATATGAGTATTGATATAAAATTTGTATTTTTTATGTGATTATCAATTGGAACAGATCTATCAATTTTTTAAGCTTTTGGAAATTAATTGAACTGGTAGTATAGTATAAATAGATATTTCCTTAAAATTATTGCATTTACTTTAGGCAGGCTAGAATAGTTTGAAACACAGTTTTTGCGCATGCTTGTTTTGTATGCAAAGATTATATTGATATGAGGTTTGCAAATTAGTAATATACATAAATGCACTCTCGGCAAAGAATATATTTGATTTAAGACCCAGTTACAGACTTTAATATTTGTAAATACTGTACACAAGTATAAACTTGTATATCTACAATTTTTACCCTAACGTCTAGACCCCGGGCCATCAACCTAATTTTTTACCAGTTTTGTGCCGTTTTGGTCGAGTTTTGAAAATTGCTGCTAAAACACTTTTTTGAAGAACGTTTTGCACAATATTTTAAATTTTGAGTCAACCGCCTAATTTTGTACATAAAGCTTAGATTTTCTTCTGTTCTAACCTTAGTGAAAATCTGTCAACAGGATAAAGAAAGGGGTGAGATACGTGTCGTATTGTCCATTTCCGAAAAAGTTTCTACATTTGTCTTTTGGTGCTATTATTATCTCGATGACACGGATGTTATTGTAGTCCTGTTAGTTATCAAGCTGTGCAATCATAAGTCTAATCCGCCACTCTTAACCTCATTAGGCTGGCTTCTTTGGCATTTTTTTAATAAAAAATTTCATTTTAATTTTGCAGCCATGCTGTCACTATCGACTAGAGACAAGTTTCTAAAGTTTTAATTCCTACTTTGTATTAATAACCTAATCGTCAATATATGTGCTTTTCATAAGCATACCACATACATAAACGCCCTTGAAGCCCATACTCAGTGACAAGCAGTATGTATGTATGTATGTATGTATGTATGTATGTATGTATGTATGCATGTATGTATGTATGTATGTATGTATGTATGTATGTATGTATGCACTTTGTAAAGAACTATTTAACTGCATAAGTATGCATCACAAGCGTGAAAGACCCAGTCTTGTCCTGTGCACCCCATCCAATTTTCTATCAAAAACTGCCTCACAAGTGCATCGAGGCTGGTTTGCCTAATATATTTTGATATAATTGAAGCAGAGTACTTATATCATTGGTAAAGATGATGATCATGGAGATTTTCAATGACGGGTACGGTGGTTGAAAGGGTGTTGCCCAATATTACTGTAAAATTGACGTTCAAATGTATTTTACTTCCTTAAAGAACCAACATTATATTATGTTAGGACTATATAATATTGTATTGCTCTACAGTATAAATGTACTGATTATCTGTCATGGTAGTGTACACACGGATTAGAAGATTGTCAAACGTAAAACGTAGGAATATGGATCTGAATGATGAATAATAAGTTTCCCCCAGTTTTCGCTTTCAAATAAAACATATAAACCTTTTTCTGTTTGCATCTTACAAATGCCATCTACTCAATATATTCACAACGCAATCTATCACCACACATATACCCACTGTTAGTATTTTTTTTTTTTTTTTTTGTTTTTTTTTTTTTAATGTTACCTGCGTGTGGCCTGAGTTTTAAATAAACAAATAAGGTTTTCTTCTGTTTTGTTTTAGTATAAACTAGTCATCAGGATTAAGAATGGCATGGATCGAGATACCTGTTTTATTGTCCGTCTCAGAAAAGGGCTCTAATTGTGCCTTTTGATAATATTATTATCTCCATGACACGGATGTTATTATATTGCTATCTATTATCGATCTGTCCAATCATATATTATTAAGAGCCCTTAAGACTAGTATGGATATAAGTTTGATCCGCTAATCTTAATCCGTTAATCCTTATAAGGGAGGTCTTTTTTAACATTGTTTTTATATAGATGTTAATTTAGGTTTTGTTGGTAGTCTGTCGCTCTAGACAACAGACAATGTTTTTAAAGTTTTCATTTCTACTCAGCATTGATTATTAATGAAATCTAGAGTATCGTGCCTAAAAACAGTTGTGAATTTAATAAACATGCGTACATAAATACACTTAAAGCCCATACTCAATAACAGATATGTATGTATGTATGTATGTATGTATGTATGTATGTATGTATGCATTATAACAGACTGTATTTATTATCGATGGACTGTTGACCCGAATAGTCATTTCACTCAGGAACGAGCTGTATTAAGATGTGCGATATTTATGTGATGTACAATAAAATAGATGAACCATATAAGAAAAATAGTATCGCATACTGAAGGCAATAAAATATGAGAAGTTCATAATAAACTATAAAAAGTACATTTTGGGGGTAAAAACAATGTTTTAATTTGTGTTAAAAAGCAGCAAGGAATGTACATGATTTAATATAATTAGGAATGATATTCCAGGTTAAAAACCATTGTATGTAAAATTCCATTCAAACATTTCACTCTTGTGTTTTGGGATACTTAGTCGATTTTTTGTGTTGAAAAGCGCGTGATTCGACTGTAAACGTCAAAGACTGGAGTAAACGTATTCAGATAAGCTGCTGGCAGGTTGTTTTTAACTTTGTTCATGAAGAATGATTCATTTGAATATATTTTATCTTCGAACGAAAACCATTTCAATTTTTGAAATGAAGTTGCAGTGGGTGATGAATATGTTTCGTTTAAATGAGTTCTAGCCATATCCTCTTGCAGGTGTTCGGTGTGTTTACAAAAAATCAGATGAATAATGATCCCAGTTATTGGAACAATAATCAAAGTGAGGCAACAAAAAACATTTCATGTATGTAGGTTACAGTTTGCAGTGAGTAATGAGGTTTGTTGTCAGATAGAGGTGTTGTAAGTGTTTTAAATAGTAATTCCTGATAACCGTGGATAAAAATACGGTTAATGGTAACAAATAACAAAATGAATGAACGGTGATACAAATTAAATGGTAACTATAGTCTCTATTGTCATCCATTACCATTATCGAGAACGTTGTGGTTTTCAGCAGTATTAATTGGAGTGCGAGATGCAAATTTTTGTGAACCATGGCAATATTTTTTTTACATTAAGACACCTATCGTGCTAAGTAAATGGTATACTTCTTCAGTTTATATATATGGGTGTCTTATCATACTCTTGTAATTTTAACACTTCTCTCATTCTCTGTCTATCTATCTATATGCAGTACTCTATGTCATTATGGTCCTATATTGACCTGAATGCGTTAGATACAGTAATCTTAAATCTACAGGTGGTTTAGGAGTTTTGGAAACAGGAATTCTTCGAGCAAATATAACCGACCACTATTCTTTTAAGGATGCGTGCATGTATATGTATGTAGAAACACGTCCGCACAATCCTGGCTTTTGGGTGCGATCTAAAAGTCCATTTTCAAACATATTTTTAAAAATCCAAAAGTCTTTAGGAGGATAAACCCTCCTAAAATAATCGTAAAGATGTAGTCCTTACATATGTTGTCCTTCTAGATGTAGTCCTTCAAGATATAGTCCTTCTAGATGTAGTCCTTACAGATGTGGTCCTTAAGGATGTAGTCCTTCAAGATATAGTCCTTCAAGATGTAATCCTTACAGACGTGGTCCTTCAAGATGTAGTCCTTCAAGATATAGTCCTTACATATGTAGTCCTTCTAGATGTAGTCCTTACAGATGTGGTCCTTCAAGATGTAGTCCTTACATATGTAGTCCTTCTAGATGTAGTCCTTACAGATGTGGTCCTTCAAGATGTAGTCCTTCAAGATATAGTCCTTCTAGATGTAGTCCTTACATATGTAGTCCTTCAAGATGTAGTCCTTACAGATGTGGTCCTTCAAGATTAAAGACAAAGATCTTAATAAAGTTGTTGAATATGAAGGCGAAAAAATTGATAAAGTCTTTAAGAAGAAAAACCCCGTCAAAATAAAAGTAAATATTTTACCTTACCAGATAAAATATCAAATGTAAGAGATGCCAAAATTCTTTAAAAAGAATATACAAGAAAACATAAAGATAAAAAGAGTAATGTTCGCATAATATAAGAACGGACGCACGTACCAAGCTTGGATACAACATAATATAAGGACGGACGCACGTACCAAGCTTGGATAAATAGACATCAATAAAACTATTGTCTATGATTTGTCACGGAAACGTGTCAGATACCGACTTACAAGTTCTAGAACTGATTACGCAAAGGTTTATACGCTAGAAAGTTTTATTTTTCAGCGACGATTTTGCACAAATGCTCTATAACAAAAGCTGCAAATGTTATCCACTCAACAGGATTAAGAATGGGTTGAGATACCTGTCTTATTACCTATTTCCAAACAAGATTCTCAGTTTGTCTTTTGGTTAAATTATTTTCTAGATGACACGACTGATTATGCATTCATATAAATTATCAAGCTGTGGAATCATCTGTTATTAAGATCACCAGAGTAGTGTGGGCACAAGTCTCGTCCGCTCTTCCTAAATCCTCTTATCTTTGTTAGGCTAGTCTTCTTTAACAATGTTTTTAGGTAGATGTTAAATTGGATTTTTGCAGCCAGCTCTCACTCTCGACTACAGGCAATGTTCTTCAAGTTTTAACTCCTACATGATGTTAATAAAATCTAGATCAACCAACCTGTCAACGTCTGTGATTTCCATATACATGTAGCTATGTAGCTGTATCTATCTATCTCTCCGTATATATATATATATATATATATATATATATATATATATAGAGAGAGAGAGAGAGAGAGAGAGAGAGAGACAGAGAGAGACAGAAACAGAGAGAGACAGACAGACAGAGAGAGAGAGACAGACAGACAGACAGACAGACAGGCAGAAGAGTACTTAAATTCCATACTCTTTTCTTTAAGTATCATATATTTTATTTCCCGAGTCACATACACAATGCCGGGGTTCTGGGTTGAGCGCTTTGCAAAATTTCTTTAACCGTAAAGAGAAAAAATATTTATTCACTCACTTTTTATGACAAAAGTATAATTACATAAGTAAATAAATGAAGAGAAGGAAAAGGGAATGCCTATTTTTTTATTTCATTTTATTTTATTTATTTTTTTCAGACGAAAGAAAGAGAACATTTTCTGCATGAGTCAATATGAAACTGCATTTATATTCCTTTTTAAATAAGAGCGATCCAATAGTTAAAAATAAGGTTTTTTTTTATATTATTCCTAATGCAAATTGCCATTGCAGGGATTTAACAGGGTAGATAAAGAGAGGGACGAAGAAACTAAGTCCAAATTACGACAGCCTAATACACGTCGTAAGGTGCATGGTTACGACGCGGATACTCGCGAAGGTAAAAAAATAAAAGTAGGTACATTGATACTGTATACAACGTGCAAGATACCAACCGCTATAATCATTAAAATTAAAATAAAGGATACAAAGCTACAGTGATAAATATTCTCTGAATCATAAAAATGTAATGTAAATAAAATATAGACTTTATCATTTCTTTGTTAATTATATGCCACATATTTCCAAAAAATGCATTTTGAGTAAAAATGGCTTTATAATATTTTTGTAAAAATCATAAGTAAGTAAATTTAAAATGGCAAGTAATTTAGACATTAATATCATTATTATTATTATTATTATTATTATTATTATTATTATTATTATTATTATTATTATAGAAGACAGAAAGAACCATATACATATGCATACAGAATACGTAATAATTAAACTAATAATTAAAATATTCAGATGACAATGCTTTTTTTCCCCATATCAATAATAATCAATACAAATAAAAATAGAAATAATATTGTATAATAGTGGCTAATATTTTTATCATAATTTTAAAATTAAGAAATTTAATAAAATTTAAAATAAACAGATAAATAATCATAATACAAATGATTTATATGTTTATCAGACATTTACACTTATATTTAGAAATTATTTGTATTTTCAACAATATCAACAATAATAATAATAATAATAATAATAATAATAATAATGTCTACATTACATATTCTTGTTAAATGTTAATCAAATTGCTGGCATGCTAAATGCTATCTAAATATGAATTAAACATATTTCTATGGTGAAGGCACTTCTGTTCATACTGCATTTTTGTGGAATGTTTAACATATATTATAAAAAATGATACAAATCTATAATCTAATTATCTGACACATTTATGATTCAGAGAATGACATACTTATCATTTAGAGAATTTTGTTGCTGTTGTTTTGTATCCCTTTATTATAGTCATATTCATTAAAGCGGTAGGCATCTTGCATGGTGTATACAATATAGAGCACATCATAACCATGCACCTTACCATAAAACTATCAACCATTTGATTTGACAATATTATTTCTATTTTTATTTGTGTTCATCAATGATTTGGTGAAAAAAGCTTAAAAAATATTGTCATCTGAATATTTTAATTATTACTTTAAATGTAGTCGAAGCACTAATATTTTAAATGATACTTACAAAAATATTATAAAGCCATTTTTATTCAGACTGTATTATTTTGAATTGAGAGGCATATACTTAAAATAAATGATAACGTCTATATTCTACATTACACTTTAATAACTATACGAGAAAATGCTATTTTATATAAAACACTGAGTACTGTTGATGGTTTCCAGTTCCTACACTATTGGTTTGATTTGTCCCCTTTTGACATGCAAGTAATTATTTTCTCTTTCTGTGTTGATTAAAGTTCCATTATGAAGTAACCGTAATTCATGGATCTGACAAGAAAATGGCATTAATCTTTGACACAAAACATTTCTAAGAAAACTCAGTAGTACAACCAACTGAACCTGGACTTTTATTGTTTTGCCATATGTTTCAAACCTTTCAATGCTTCCTCATAAGATATAGAGCCCTCTAAAGATAGCTTCTGTAAGTTATATCATTTTGTTATTTCACCATTGGTATTATTTAAAAGTTATATCATTTTGTTATTTCACCATTGGTATTATTTGAAAGTTAATATAAATTGATAGAATCTCCTTTCATGTAGTCACAATATTCCTTGGTGTCTTGTAAAGTTTCCTTTTGAGTTGATGTGTGTGAGCTATCACCCCTTATTGACATAGGCATTATTTTTACTAACAAATTTTCATTTTGTCAAGAGTGAAAAAAATATTTCGGTACGTTTCTCCTTCATCAGCCCATTTTGCCTTGAACGAGTCATAGCCTCTTTCATTCTGTATCCTCTATTCCATCAAATCGTCTTTTATCCTGTTCTGTTCTTGAGATTTATCTAAAGTTTCCGAATATTTTTCTAATTCCTTAATTTCCTCTAATTACAGTAATTCATGTTTCGTGTATGAGGCATAATGTGCTCTTGTTTCATATATGTGTCATAATAAATTGTTGTACCCCTTATTTCTAATAATACAATTTCAAAAAATAATTGATTATTTATCACAAATGGTATTTGATATTCATCATATGAGTCTTAAAGAGGGTTTTCAGCACATTATTAAACAACACCATGTATAGTATGTTTAACTATATGTACAAATTCTTCATCTTTCAATTAATAATAAAAACTTCCAAAAACCCTTTCCATTTGATATTTTTTTAAATTCAAATTTAATTATAACTATAGATCTGTTCTGAAACCATGTTTAATCAAAGGTTCATTTGCATCAACTAATAAATGTTCTGATAACAGAACAATCTACCCTAGCTTGTTTTAATGGGTTTGGTTGTCTCTACATACATCTGCGAACATTCATATGTTATGTTCCCCAAATGTCAATCAAATAAAATTCATGAAATAGATCAAAAACGTTTTCACTTCTTTTAGGAATATTCATATTATAATAATTAAAGGCATTTATAGAAGTATTCATAATAAAATTAAAATCACATGATAAAATTACATTGTAACAATATCCTTCTCTATCTCTTCATAGCAAAAATTGCTGTATGTTTGTTTGGGCCATATATATATATATATATATATATATATATATATATATATATATATATATATATATATATATATATATATATATATATATATATATATATATATATATTAGAATCAATTTGCGATCCTGAATAATAATATATATAATAAGCGTATCAACAATGCTGTGTACTTTGAATTCAAAATTATTATTTAGTAAAATGGCAACACCCTGAGTGTTAGGTATAGCTGAACTAAAAACTAACAAAGAAAAAAGAAACAAAACCATTCATTTCCAATTTCCCAACAATACGTGTATATTGCAAAAACAAATTTGAACATTTTTCGCCTTAAAAGAAAATGAGAACAAGTTACCTCTTCTTAGGGTCCCCGAGTCCCTAAACAATTACTCGTACAAATGTTAATACCTTTCATGTGGTCACTTCAAATATGGTCTTGGTCGTGAATGAAACTAATGACAAATGCCAGCTTTAATATGTGCAGAGATTCTGTTACAGAAGATAAGAGAAAATGGATCAATACTCGATCATTGTGTAGTTTCAAAAGTGACTTTGTATAGAACTATATACATGAATCTCAAATCAGTAAAGAGATCCATACAAAGAAGAAAGTAAACACCATAAAAGAAGAAACTAAAAAGTATACCCATCATTCCATTTTACGTATTACCCATCATTCCATTTTACGTATTACCCATCATTCCATTTTACGTATCACCCTTCATTCCATTTTACGTATTACCCATCATTCCATTTTACGTATCACCCATCATTCCATTTTACGTATCACCGATCATTCCATTTTACGTATTACCCATCATTCCATTTTACGTATTACCCTTCATTCCATTTTACGTATTACCCATCATTCCATTTTATATATCACCCATCATTCTATTTTAAATCGTTTTGAGATTATTAATTATTAATATCCAGTAATTCCTAACGGTATTCTATTTTATTCTATTTTAAATCGTTTTGAGATTATTAATTATTAATATCCAGTAATTCCTAACGGGTTGACAGTCGAGGCAAAGGCATAGTTCAAAAATAGCAGTCAAGTACAGCATAGTTAAAAAAAAAATGGCATGGATAAGGAAAATAACTCCATAGAGTACAAAAAGGATACTATGGAGTTAATTCCCTTATTTCATTTAAGCGCTATGTGGAGACTTAACTTACACTACAAATAGAGATGTTACTTAAAATAACAATTCTGATATGGAGTTACTTTCATTACTTGATTTCAGTGCTAGATGTCGCCTTAGCTATACATATACATGTAGTTACCATGACGAATTACCATTATTATTTGACTGCCTCTGTGTTTACTTTTGTTTATTATGGTATACGCTTTGTTTTTAATTTTCCTCCTTTTTATTTTTTCATGATGTTTATATTCTATTTTTGGGGAGTTTACCATTGATAATTAGTTTCATGAGCGCATGAAATTTAATTTGCGGGTTGCTTCGGTTTGACGCAATATGTATTACTTCGACTTATGCCTGCATTTCAGCACCAGCAGTTTTACTTTAATGATATTTTGGATCCTGATTTTTGTTGTTATTGTTGTTTCTTTGTTTCCTTGTTTTCTTTTTGTTGTTTTTTTTTTACTTATCTTTTTAAGCACCACCTACTGTACACGGTAAAATATGCGGTAATATGTTTACTGATATAATAGTTTTGTATTTTATGTGATTATCAGTTGGAACAGATCTATGAATTTTTTAAAATGCTTTTTGAAATTAATTGCACCGGTAGTATAAATAAATATAAATTTGGATTTATAAGGTCCTCCTAATGTATGTAATCTGTGTGTGTGTTTTAAATGTTTTATTCGCTTTTCTTTCGAAAATGTAAGTCTGAATATTTGTAATTAAAATCATTGATACGACGTGGCTGACACCATTTGCATTGAACCGCAGACGAAATTCTTCCATACACACTGTTGTCAGATCTCTTAAAAATACCCCTGAATGCTCCTGTAGTGTGCAACCCATTTCATTTTTATTGTCCTAAATATACACGAGTCAGCTAAAAACTTTTCAACCAAACAGAGTGTGTTCTCTCTCTCTCTCTCTCTCTCTCGATTGAGCTATTTGGAAAATTTCGAGTGTTGGATTTTTTTGTAAATTTCGCACTGGGTTCCGATTGAGTAGATTGTTACAAAAGTCATGGAATCGATACAGATTTTCGCATAAATAAAAGCCCCAGTATGTGTTCATGTTTGTTGAATTGACGAAGTGCGCAGATTAATCCAGCTGTTTTAATAATTCAAGAGCACAGATGACAGATGAATCGGTGTTTAAATACGATTTGCATACAGTGAACAATTTGCAAATAACTGTGTGCCTCGGATACGAAATGTTTAGGATAATAAACACTGCCTTGGAGAGAGAGAGAGAGAGAGAGAGAGAGAGCTCTACATCCTAACTTTTGCATGTTCGTACAGGTGTGCAAGCTTTATAAGAAACACATTTCTTAACACATATTTTACAGATTACAATTTTACAGATTACACTATTTTTAATTGATAGAAACTTTAAAATGGAATACGGAATGATAAAACCTATATTGTTCCTTCTGTTTCTCTCACCAAACTCAAGACCATGTAGTACAATTCAGTTGATTGATATTTATATATCTATGCCATAGAGGATTTCACATTAAAACTTGGTAAAAAGCAACACCAACAAGTAAATCCAACTTTAAGCCTCAGCGTATGAAGGTGCGTTTTTTATTGTGAAAAATAAAATATTCACTTCAGATCAAGATTATGCGACAAGCATAGTTAGGAAGTAATAAATTTGCATGAAAATAAAAAAATCTCTATTATAAATTTAGCAATTCGGAAAGAAACTTACAAATGACATGTATTTGTATACTGTTTATAATTATTAATAAATGTAATGTCATTTCAACATAACAATAATATTCACATTATACAAGAAAACAAACTCTATTGAAAAATCCAAAAATGTACTTCTTTTTTTACCTTATTGATCCATATATAACTTGCACTAATCGTCCTTATCGCCATCATACATGACACCACTGTATCTCGAAAATGAGATTAGTGACGTACTGATATTCTCACTGATTATTTACCAAGATACGCTCGTACAACTTACATGCAAAGTTTGAAGCAAATCTTAACAGTAGATTTAAATAGTGTGGTTTGTTCTTAAATTCAATGATCTTCGAAAATTAAGTATCCGGTGATTATAATGAAGATGTTACTTGAAATACATTAAAGTACTAATGAGTAAATAAAGACACGCTTAACCCTGTCAGCAGCTAGTACTAGTAATTACAGTATTTTGGGAAATATGTTCAGCTTCGTTTGACAAGGTAACAACAACGGACATGTGCAGGTTGGGAAGCATCTTGTTGTACTAGTAAACTGAATTTCCTTTGTGATAGGACTTTGACAGGAAAAATAAAAACAAGGAAACGGCAGTAATAAAGAATCGAAATGTTAACATAACAACAACTCGCAGTTACCATTGTCTTTGGCAGCTGTATTTCTGTTCAAATCTATCAACAAACTGAAATCACTCTGACGGGTTTCTTTCTCAGCCACTTCAACTATAGCTAGATCATTCTGAAATTTAATTACAGGTGTCCCTTTTTAATTTCACTGCTAACCAGTTTCAAAATTAGGTTACTGACCAGAGGATAGGTCCTAGACATCTTTATTTTTCCAATTCAACTTTGGTTTTGACTCAACTGACCTATTTAGTCTTTTTCATAAGCATGAATTAATGAGATTACCGCACACACACACACACACACACACACACACACACACACACACTCACGCACACACACGAGGACAGTGAATGGTATATAATGCAGCCGCCAATTGTTTAATACCACTGTATGCACATATTAGCAGAGCGTGCAGGAATTTCCACAACACTGACACGTGCGTCTCTGAAGGTTCATCACATTTCCTACGTTATCTCACACATACATTTAGGTAAGTATATAATAGCATAGATATGTCTTAGTTGAAACTGGTTATGTTCCGTTCTGTAAAATATATGGATATTGGTATTTTGCGGAACGGAACTGTACCACGTAATTTTCTTACAAATTATAATAATACTTGCTAACATCTCAAAAAAAAAAAAAAAAAAAAAAAAAAAAAAAATTATTTCGTAAACAGATACCAACCACAGGCATATTAAAATACCTTCTAACCTTCCAACCAACCAACCCACCTACCTGGCTACCTACATTTATATATTAGGGTATGTACATGCAACATCAATTGTTCTAAATTCAGGCAGACAAAATGGCAGATACATTTACGTAAATATATCATAGCATATAGATGTTTTAGTTTAAGCTACTTCCGTTCCGTTCCGCAAAATACAAATATCCTCCGCATGCAGATGGCATAGAGGTGTGTAAATATTTTCTTAACAAACTATCGGGTGAAGATCTTTACAAAATAATAAAACTTATCCTGGAAAAAAATAATATCTAATTTAAATGTACAAATTGCATCCAAATAATGGCTAGGACAATGGGTAGTCCTATGGCTTCATCATACCCATCCCTTTTTATGGGTAAATTAGACAAAGATTTTCTTACAAACCAGAACCGATCATTTAATTTTAGTGGGGGTGGGGTGGATTTTCCTTCGAACCAAGGTATTTTTTTTTTTTACTGCAAAATAATTCATTTTATTTAACTAATATAATGGATACAATTAGTTCTTTTTTTACAAATCAGAGGAAGAATACTTTTTTTAAGCTATTCAGGGGTCCGGAATATTTTTTTCACCCCCCCCCCCCCCCAAAAAAAAAAAAAAAAAAATTTTTTACAATGTAAATGGTCCGTCCCTTATCTTGCTTATATTCACCGTAATCAAGAAAAGCCGTCAGAAAAAATTTAAACATGCTAATCTCCGTTTCACTGTTCGTTTAAACTTTCAAGAAGTTGAATAAAGCCACGCTATTGCTTATAAATTCCTTGTTGGGGTAAATGCTGGAGGTAAATCGTTCTTCTAATAGCCCTTCCCTTGCCCAACCCCCTTTTTTTTTGGGGGGGGGGATGCGCTGATTACCATACTAAATGTAATCATCCGTAAAGACTAACAGAGAACTAATTTTAACCCGAATTTGACTAAGTTTATAAAATTTACCTACTCAACAATTTCTATCAGTGTTTACGGTATAATAATAGTTTGGGGATTAAGATCGTGGTAATCTCTTTCTACGTACTGTTTATAATGCAAAATATGAAATTCCGCTTTCAAAAAATGTTAATTTCTGTCAAATATGTGGATTCTATTTGTTGTAAGTAAAGGAACAAAAACAAAAACAGCTAAAGTGTTATAATATGGGCAAGTCATCATAAATCCGTATGTTCAAAATGTACTATGGTCAAAGAAAAACTAATTGATAGTCACAATGTACTTACTAGATCTTCATTAAATATCCATCCATGTTTGAAATGAAAATGTTAAAAAGCATTTAATCGTTAGGTTACTCATTTTAATCCAAGAACATATAATTGACCAACGCTACAGTCACTATTTTATATCAGATATGATGTCGATTCAAATATTTTCAAGGAATGTTATGCTAAATTCTGCAAGAAAACAGAACTGAGGAAGAAAACTTGTGCACATTTGATAGCAAATACATAAAGAGATCAGTGTTTCAACTTAAAAAACATTTACAAGCCTTTAAAGAAAGATGATCTGTCAATCATTGGGTTGACTCTTTCTATATTTGGCCTAGGTATGTTACTTCGGAGACAGCTGTCTCCAGGTGCAATATACAAACGGCTGAGTTAGTTACATCCTATCTTACAGTATATATATATATATATATATATATATATATATATATATATATATATATATATATATATAAACTAAAACGTATTACATGAAAAAGAGGGAGAGTGAGGAAAAGTTTGAAGAAATTTATGAATTAAATTCTTTTCCTCCTGAATTTATGAATGATAAATTTATACGATGCATTGTTTGAATAGGAAATTATGCCACTTACTTGAAATGATGATAATACTACTACTACTAATAATAATAATAATAATAATAATAAGAAGAAGAAGAAGAAGAAGAAGAAGAAGAAGAAGAAGAATAAGAAGAAGAAGAAGAATGGTATTCAGTGCATGGTATTTGTTGAAGAGCAAAGTTTGAAAGGTGAACCTGCATTGAGAGGTCACCTGTGTACAAAGCTCAGTTTGTCCTTTTCCCATGAGCGACTGTTTCGACAGGTTTGACTGCAATTAAATAAATCCACAAGAAAACTCGACATAGAGAACGATCAAAAAGTGGAATTTTCACATAGCAGTTTGGTTCACGCGCTTGTATCATTTGACCACAAATGCACCAGCCATTTTGGACACTAGTTGGATTTCTAACCATACGTCAAGGCTTTCTACTTCAAACATTGTTTTAAAGCATTATAATCAATAGCATCATTGAATGAGGTTGTTGGTTTGATGAGAAAGTTGTCTGACATATCAGGAGAAACCATCCATCTTTGCTGCATCGGCACTCAACAGCATCTGCTATAACAAGCTATTTACTGTAAAATCTGACAACGTTTCCTCAAAAAACTTAGTTTGATTAATGAATGTGTGGACACAGAAAAAAACATAAACAGACTTCAGGATCTGATGTATAATTTATTCTCTCTCTCTCTCACAGTTTTTCATAGGATAGACAGGCATTTGCATGTGTCGGTATGGAGACAAGCACAAGCAAAGATATGCAGACAGAAGCAAATTATTATGCCCCTTTGCATTAGACGGGAGGGGTATTATCCATTTTAAAATAAATAAGATATAATATGTTTAATAGTCCCAAGATTAATATGTGAATTGCAGTGTTTCAATGACACAACTGCAATTGGCAAGATGTTTAAATGTCCCCATTTCCAACAAAGGATACATTGTGTTTTATAGTCCCTATTTCATTCAGTGCTAAAACTATAGTTATGAAACTCTTTTTTAAATGGTTCCTTGGGATGAGGTTGGTTTTATTTGCAGTGAAAAGCTAGTTCACAAAGTCGGTGAACTGTGGTCATCAGAGTCCCTCGAAGGCCGAAATATTTCCAGGAATCCAAGGTAAGACAGTGTCTTCAGCCCTTTTATTCTTTTCAGCTGGGTGCCGCGGTAGCTCAGTTGGTAGAGCGCCTGACCCGTAATCCAAGGGTCGCGGGTTCGATATCCGCCCAAGCAAGCCAGGATCGGCTGCCTCGGTGTGTCCCTGGGAAAAGTACTTAGATCCCATTTCCTCGGAATGATATAGCCAATAATGTGTTAGAAGTGCCGTTAAAACCAATAAAATCAAAAGCTAAATATTTTCAGCTGCTGAATACTGAAACCATCTCTTATATTCTCGAGAAACTCCAACATACCAAAGCCCCATGTCGATATAGCTATCTGCTTAGGATGAACATCGATAACAAGACTTTTAAGACGACAAAAAATAGGAGGGCTACGGCCTTGCTTTGTTTTTGCCTATGGAGTCTGTCACGGAATCGTGTGTACACAAATGCTCTTTTATTATATGTGAATGAAAATGTGGATGCGTTTCATTTCATCGTACTGCGTTACACGGGGATGTATTGGTTTGGACCTTGGCGATTTAGAACTACTGATTTATGTTCACTTGTCAGGAAGTTGTCCTCATTACGGAAGCAGTCTTTAGCTGTATAGGCATGTGAAAATGAAAACAGTATTCTTTCTTGCTATCCGTTCTATGTGATGAAATTGTTTAATATATTGAATGTTTCGGAATTTATTCTAGATTTTCTAGAAAGCGAGGAAGAGAGCAAAATTGCCACCAGGACGATTAGTTAGCAAAATCTTTCTCAAATGTTGGTTATATTTACATAATTTGCAGTGTGATATAGGGATTCATTTTTGGACTAGCGCCTATGTGAAGCTCTTTTCCTTAAATATATAGTTTTAGTTCATCTGTGGATTATGTTTCTATTGGAAAATTTGTGGTTTTTGGAATTTTGAAAGTGAGTTTTCTTTCTCTTATATGTAGCCTTGTATCAATTTACACCGTTTTGAGAAGACCCCCATGCTAATCAAATTACACAAATTACACTACTTGCTGCACAATTTCACCGATACACTTTAGGATTGCAATAAGCTGTGTTGAACTCTCTTAACCTGTCAGAATTAGTGGGACAAAATGAACAATCCAAAGAAACTTGTTTAGACTACCCTAAACACTAGTTTTCAGAGCGGTAGGAAGGAAACCAGCAAGCCACTAAAAAGGTCAGCTACAAGCTCTCAATCAGGAGATTTAATTGTTGATAATGAAGAGGTGAGTAGTGTTGCCCTAATCCAGAGGGATCTACTCAAAATAAAAACTGGTATTAATTTATTAGTGAGCAGAGAGATTTTAAGTGGCTTAGTTTCTGACATAGTATCCCAGCTGTTTGAGAAACTTAAAGTTAAACTGATGAAGGAAGTAGACAGACAAGTTGTTAACAAAACAAAGAGTTGGAAGACAAAATTGAGTCAATGAACGTTGAAAATAACCAGTTAAGGGAAGAATTAGAGGACTCAATGAAAGAAAGGGAAAAGCTAAAAGAAATACAAAATACTAAAGATCGCTCCAAGAAAGCCATGATAATTGTAATTGGTAAGATTCTTCGCATAATCTTGCAGCTAAATTTTAACATATGCATATAATTGGGTTTCAATCTTGAAAAGGTAGAGCATATAACTTTCATGTTGGTCATATTTGCTTTCCTTCAGAATTATTGGTACTATATTCTTAGCACAGAGTTGGCAATGTCATTTAGTACTAGGTTTACATAGGGGGATTTTTGTGGGGATGAGGTGTGTGTGTGTGTGTGTGTGTGCCATGTTCTAATATGTCTATTTGTACAGCTGTTTATATGTACCATTGCTTATCATCCCCATGCTATTATCCGTGTAAACAGATGGTTTATGGGTGAATTCCTTACAATTCTCAGTTTTCTTGAGTGGTGTTCGTAAATGAAAAAGACAGATTCAGGTAGATAGAAATATAAAGTCCTAAACTATGTACACAGATGAATTGATACACAAGAAAGAGTTTTTTTTTCTTTATTTTATTTCTCCTGTTGCATAATATAATGACATACTCTCTGATTTCAAAGAACAATATTTGAATGATGTATTATTTTCTTCAATCATTCCGTAAAGTTCGGTCACTAAACTCATTTTTAAATTTTAAGGAAAAAATTTGGTCACTAAATTTATCTATAATTGTAAAAAGAAAAACGGGCTAGATCATTGGTTTATTTACTAAAAGAAATATATTTATCTTTTTTTCACTAGCCTATACACATATATAGAAAGAACCATCAAATAGAGAACTCGTATGTAATGACTTGAAATCTTTTGGAAGAAAATGGATAAGCATAAAGTGGGGTTTTTTTTAGCCACATTGTATTGATGTTACAATTTAATAACTATACCAACACTCCACTGTAGAACAGACCCCATGTATCTCTATATTGGGAACACCATATATTTACCCAGTGATGCATGACATTGTACTACACTTATCGGTCTTTTTAAGCATCTCGTGGTTGTGTGTGTGAGAGTGTATCCCAAGGTGTATGTGAGTGTTTTTCATGATAATGGTTTTGTGATGCATATTTATATAAGCTCTGTGAAAATTTTATTAAAAACAGAATTTAACAATGGATACCCAGATTATAATTTTGTCAATTAACGTTAGGGTTCTACACAGTTCCAATCTCAAAAAAAGATATATTTTATGCAGGGTAAAACAAACGAATGCATCCATTATATGTTTACAGGAGACATATAATACAGTTGAGATTGAAATGATTTTGAGGCTGAATGAGGTTATAAGTGTATTTGTAGTCACAAATCTAGCAGTAGTGCTGGTGTTGCTATCATGTTTGGAAATAATTGTGAATTTCTTATTCACAGAAACAGATGTGATTGTCAGGGCAGATACATTCTCTTACATTTATCAGATAATGGACAGAGATTTACGCTAGTGAATCTATACGGTCATAATGATGATAATGACGAGTTTATTTTAGATATTTGAAAGAGGATATTCTAAATTTTGACAATTCCTCTGCTATAATTTGTGGCAACTGGAATGTTGTTCAGGACATGAAGCTTGACTTTTATAATATCTTGCATGATAAACACTCCATGGCCCGAGCAGCAGTCCAAGACATCAACAATCAACTTGCTTTACTGGATCCATGAAAAACAGTCAATCCTGACAGTAGAGTATTTACTTGGCTACAGACAAATCTGTGAAATAGTAGACTCGACTTTTTTAATCTCTAAGGACATATTTTCAAATTGTATGGACTCCTCTATTATTCCTGGATATAAAACATATTATTCAGCAATAACACTAATAATTGTCTATATCTGTATTACCTTGAGGTCCTGGGTACTGGAAGTTCATCTCAAAGCTATTAAAGCAAAATGAATATATTCAACTGGTAAAAAGCGCATAACCAACACAGTAGAATAATACTATTGTGAAGGTGATACGAAAAACCATTTCAAGTGAACCTAACCTGCAATGATCAATTTTTTTTAAAAAAATCCTGAGAATGATTATAAGATCAGAATCAATTAGGTATTCACAAGCTAAGGCCAAACAGGAAATATAAAATAACATTAAACTTAAAGCTGAAATACATACCTTACATACTTTAGTGAATCCAAATAATAATCCCACTATTATAAAAAAAGAACAAAAAACAAGCCGATTTCGAAGAAATGAGGAAAAAAGAGGTGCAAGGTGTAATATTAAGATGACAAGCAAGGTGGTACGAGTCTGGTGGAAAAAAACCCTCACACTATGTTCTTAATCTTGAAAAGAGAATTACACAAACAAAACAATAAAAGAATTAATTACGGAAGATGGAACAAAGGGTAACAGGTCACAAAGATATATTAAATCAACAGAAAGATTTTATGAAAAATTATACAAAAGCAAAAACAACAATAATGTGCAAACTCATAACGACATTTTTAACCGTGATAAAAAAAACTTTCAGATTTTGAAAGAAGCTCGAGTGAAGTTAAGTTAACCTTTGGTGCATGTGCTTTAGCAATTAAAAATATGACAAATGAAACTACCCTGGTTCTGATGGAATTACTGTTGAATTCTACAAACTCTTTTGGAAAGATCTAGGCGGTTTTCTTCTTGTGTTTTTTTTCTCTCTAAATGCTGGATATAATATGCAACATTTTTCGGAATTTCAGTCTCAGGGAATCATTACTTGCATTCCAAAAGAAGATAAAGACAGGAAATTTATTTAAAAAATTTGGAGACCAATCTCATTACTTAATGTAGATTACAAGATTGCTTCGACGTCTATTGCTGATAGGGTCAAGAAAGTCCTCCCTTTTATCATTAGTGACAGCCAAAAGGGTTTTATGAAAGAGAGATTTATTGGTGAAAATACAGGAATTTTGTATGACCTGATGCAATATCTTGAGGAAAAAAATGAATCGGGTCTTCTCCTATTGATAGACTTTGGAAAAACTTTCGACTCGGTTTAATAGGACTTTTTGGAAAATGCACTGAAATCTTTTAACTTTGGAGAATCTATTTGTGACTGGTTCAGAGTATTTTGCAATAAATCAGAAAGTTATGTCATTAATAATGGACATTTTTCCCCATTTTTGTTTGTAATTTGGAGAGAGATTGAACTTCTTGCAATAGAATTAAAAAGAACACAAATATTACAGGGATTTTCTATAATGAAATGGAGTTCAAATTAGGGCAGTACGCTGATGATGCTTTTCTATTATCAGATGGTTCTCATTTCTCCGTGAAGACAACCATGCAGATTTTAAATGACTTTGCCTTGGTATCAGGTCTGTACTGCAATGTTTTTAAATCTAACACTATTTGCATTGGAAATTTTAAAAAATGTTCTAATGAAAAAATATGTCCAGAAATTTACTTTAACTGGTCAATATCCAAGTTTAGATTACTGGGAGTAGATTTCTCTTTGAACTTGGAGGATATGGTAGAACTTAATTATTCCACGAAGTTGAACGAAGTAAAGACACTGCTTGGTTGGTGGAGCAGAAGAAATTTATCCCTTATTGGAAAAATTACTTTGATAAAATCCTTGATTTTCCCTAATTTCATTCATCATTTTGCAGCTCTACCAAGTCCTCCAACCCATATAGAAAATTAACCCAAGATATTATTTTTCCAGTTTATTTGAGGCGGTAAAACGTAGAGGGTTAAAAGAGAGACTCTTATAGCTTATTTTATGGAAGGGGGATTAAATATGAATCACTTGCACTCATTTGTGTGTTCTATAAAACTTTCCCGGATTAGGCGTCTTATTCTGAAAGAAGATGGTGTATGGCAAAAACTGGTTTCTGAACAAATATTTTGAAAATTTGGAGGTACACTATTATTTAAATTAGGAAACACTAAATTGAAAAAAATTTCTAAATCAATTAAAAATATTTTTGCTGTAATCTTATGTGTTTTATCACAATGGAAAAATGAACCATCTAATGTTCATTAATACTTGTTTCAAGATATTCTTAATTTAGTTACTATAGATAATTTTAAATCATACACAAGGTGGAGAACATACGGTGTTGTACTTATTCAACATCTTTTGGATGCTCAATGATCTTTATTAAGTTTTAATGAAATAAAACAAAGCAAAACAAAACAAAAACAATAAAAACTAATAATTTTATATAGTACTTTGCTCTTAAATCAAAGATCTCAGTGAAGTGGGAAAAAAATTAAAATTTGTTGTTGAAAGTGGAAATAGTTTTCGTGTACTTTTCGACATAACTTCATTCCGTAGTATAAGAACAAAGAATACATTTATTTATAAAGACCTGATAAGAACCAAGATACAAAAGCCAAATGGTAAGCATGAAACTTGGTCCAGGCAGCTAGAGTGATTAGTGCAAATGACTGGACCAACTCTTTTGTTTTGGCTAAACTTTGTATAAAAGACACAAACTGATTAGCTTTATTTTTAGATTTCTCCACAGAAATATTGCCCCAAACCAGTTTTTGAAAAAGAATAATTTAAGTGATAATGATAAATGTACCTTTTGTAAGGAGGGAATAGAACAAACTGAGCACTTATTCTATAACTGTTCAGTTACTGAACACTTTTGGAAATTATTTGTGGAATGGATCCAAATTTTAGAATTACACGAAAAGATGTCTTTATAGGAAATAACAACTTTGATGATCTTATTAACTTCCTAATTTTTCTTGCAAAATATGTTATATACAGATCACGTTGTGCATCAAAAATCCCAAATCTCACCTATTATAAAAATTGTGTTTTATCATATGAAACGCTGGAAAAATATGTGGCCAAAGTAAATAACAAAAGTGATGAGTTTAAGAAAACTGGACACTATTGTCAAATAGTGTCACATGATTTTTTTTTTATTCAAATGTTTGTTACCTTTTCTTTACAGTCGTTTGGGTGTGGGTAAAGAAAACTTATATCAGTTATAAAAACAACAAGGACAACAACAATAAACAAACAGGCAATTTAAAAGATGTTGGAGTTTGTATGCGAGTGTGTCTTTGTGTACAATATTTGTGAATATATGTGTCTGTGTGTGTGCATGTGTGTGTTGTGTCTAAACAAGGGAACATATGTAAAGATCAAGATACAAAATAATTTAAGGTAATGCCTCATACACCAGGTCATGTGGTGATATAGGGGAACATGTAAAATCCTGACAACTTATGTTCAAGAAAAGAAAAGATTTTATAGAAAGTCAGATATATGTCACATAAAGCCATGCTGTCAGATAGAATATAGTCTGTTCCAAAATAGACATTTTGTAGCTGAACAGTCAAGCTGAATTCAGTCATATGTTGTGCGCATTAAATAATGAGAAACGTTTGAGTTTTTATAAACCAGTGCGATTATTCTTGTCGGAGACAGATGCATGCGTGAACGTGGTTATTGCAATAATAACCTCGTATAGTCGTACTTATGAAAGAATTTAATGTGTAACGAAGTCAATCCATGTGCGCGCATGCGTAATGTATATCGATTTATTCGCACTTGAACGTGTCTCGTGTATTACACGGCTCAGTGATTGTATTTTTAGCTGTTACGGGGAGTCGTCGAACTCTGTGCGTTTGTAGATATTGCGGTCAGTGGTTCTAAGGACGGTACTGGTTTACTCATTGCGAGGGGCCAAAAGTTCTGGACCAACGTTTCAACGGGATAGGAAGGTTCCTAAAAGATACTTCTGCAGTCTGGGAGGAGCAGACTACATGAGGTCGTTCCTATACCATTTGTCGGGAGCTGTGGAATCGGAATGTCGTGATCATTGCCTAGATGCCACGAGATAAATATCAACATATATGTTGATGGAATGTAATATATAGGTTTTGAACCTGAAAATGAATGACACTATATGTGGGACTATCAATCTGATACAGCATCATACTTGTTGATGAACAATACATTGATCGTGAATTCATACAATAATCATAATTGCTGATAAACAGTACACGCATCATATTTGTTGATAATTCCACACATCAATCATGTTTGTTGATAATTCCATACATTGATCATATCTGTTGATAGATCCATATGTTGATACGCTCCATACATTGATCTTATTCGTTGATATACGCGATAATTTGTAATTATGTGTTGAAATGCCATTTTTTGATCGTATCCATTTAGGAACGATATCATTTTGTTATACCCGAGGTTGAACTTTGTGCGCATGAGTAGAGTATCAGATTCATTCATCAATAGTTTGCGTTATAAATAAACATCTAATGTATGTGATTTTGTTAAGTGTTTTCTCTAGATCCAATCCCACCCGGCTTCATCCTGTTATAGAGACAACAAAACTCGTAAATTCAGCTCCTGCCACATATTTTATCTGCTCTAACCAAAGTCCACTGGCACTTGTTGTGTCCCCTCATTATTGTTAATATACTATCCGTCAGAATTATATTTATTTAAAAACATTCAATGTGTGTTCTGTGCTAGCTTATGCTCAAGACTGGCAAACTCTTTATCGCGAATCTTGCACAGTTTTTCATAGGGGCGAACCTCCTGGCGGGCCTTAATATTGACGGCCTCAAGCACGCTCACTTTTCCGAGGACTTCAGCGGCTTCGCGTTTGGCCTCGACCACGGCAAACTTGCGGCCTTAACTTTAGCCTCCAAGTCTTCCACACGTGCCATAAGCCTGGAAATCCCCTTTTTTTTGGCTTCTTTGAGTTCCCTAAGAACATTGTCTTTGTCTTTGACTACATCAGAGGCTTGGCCGTCTCTTATGTCTCTACAGAGGCTACCCACGAGATAAGCATATTCTTTAAACATACCTAGTTTTGTGTTGCTAGTGTGTGTATATATGGAGAGGGAAGGGGAGGGGGGCCGAGTCGGGACTTTTTAAAAAGTTTAGTTATGTATGCTTTGGGATCTGTAAGGTTGTGGCTGACGCGTAGGGGTGTTGTGGGTGCCGAACATATGTGGTCCAATCACCCTCCCTGCTGATTCAATCAGTCAAAGCAAACTTTGACCTTCGACGTTGGAGTTATATCCATCAGACCAAATTACTGTATTTTGCCAAAGGCTTTTAACATTTAGACACCATAATAAAATCCCTGGCATTTTGTTTTCGTTAAAAGTGGCTATCGCGATAACTGCAATTAGCGAGTATAAAATATATAATTCAACCCAAGGAACTAAATAACACGTTATTTAAATAACTTTATTTAGTTCCATAGTTTACCTAAATTAAGAACCTGAATTATCCAGACTCATTAAATACAATAGTATAATTTCGTTCATTTTAATGAAATTCATTAAACTGGTATTACTGTCCTAATTACTTTTTGCGGTCATACGAATTCCAGATTATTTGAATAATGTACATATATTAATGCTAGCTTCGATGACTGGGTCTCCGTATTCTCTATTGATATTTGATGTAATTAAGGTTAACATTAGAGCCAGTAACACCTGGCAGTAACCTTTAAGTAATACCGTACTAATTTTAAAGAATCATGGATTACTTAACTGTGAAATAATACCAAATACCTGCTATTTAGATACCGACATAGGTAATCTATGCTCATTTATATATGTGGTATAGATTATTTGAGCCAAAATGTTCGTCTAATATTTTTCATTTTGTTTCTTATCAATACAGGACATTTATATACTTGAAAGTTGCCTTTGTGAGTGTATTTTCTTTAATATACTACAAGTGTGCAGGGTTATTGATTTTTTTTTTTAAATGTGAAACTGTACGATGAACTTTTCTAATTGTAGTCTTTAAGAAACAAAACAAAATACAGTTGTCTTCGGGGTTACCATAACTTTTTAATTTTTTTAATAACGTTACCCGGAAATGTGCATGAAATACAAATATAATGCATTTATCTCAAAGATCTGTGTTTTGGTGTTGATATTATACAATTACCATCAATTAACTTGCTTCTAGAGTTGATCGATATGACACTATAAGATAAAATTATTCAAATTGCTGTTAACGTAAAATCTTGTCTAACATGATAAGTACGTTTCGCTAAGTAGCTAAGTACCGTTAGATTTGTGTGTCTAATTCCCAAGGTTGTTCTGAAACTCCGAAATATGAAGAATTGAATTTATATCCAATTAGTTTGAGATGTAACTGCATTTTACATATATTCATCAGACCAACTGATAAGATTATGTGACCTGCATTTTTACCATGAAACCTGCCTGCATTAATTATATAAGGGGTCACTTTTTGCACAACCTGGATATTCATGTTTTCTAAGCATATCGTTATTCTTCTACACGTATTATTGTTGCTTAAAAGTACGTATTTTATCTAACTGAATAAGTTAACACGATATTCAGCGATTAAATACAGTCTGCTAAATAATTGCTTTTATCAAAACTTCACATGTTCTGCAGAAAAAGGTCAGGTCAAGAACAAAATGTGCTTGAGTCACATTAGTCTCCTGTGAAAACAGATTTAATTGGAATATAATGCTTTAATAAAATTATCTTCCAATCATTACTGTGTGGATATAGGGCTACACCTAAAGAAAAGGCTAACTGGAAGAAAAAATATCTTTGAGTGTTTATGCAAATATTATCGTAAATGCACGATGGTATATATATGATCCATTTTAGGCGGATCAGGTTCCATTATATCATTCTACGTACGAAATTAGTCAAACATTAATTACTGTAGAAGTAGGATTCGGGACACCTCACCTATGGTTAACAGTCACCACTCTACAGCGAGGATAAAGTTCTCAATAATTATCTGAAAATCATTTTATTGGTTTGTTTATAATCAGCTTGTTCTCTACTTACTTATACGACTGAGTTGCACCTCTGTGTTTGCTAGTTTTGCCTCCCATGACATTCTTTTTTTTTTTTGTTACTCCATACCTCAGAAATTAAATGAGATAGGGTGTCAAATATTGTGTAGGAAGCTTCGCAACGTAATAAATATCTTCCCACCCTGCATCATAGACTCTCAAGACGCAAATAAGTTACAGCAGGTTTTGTTTCGTATATGTTTGCAAGAACATAATAAAAAAGCAGTATCACATATGCGTACCACCATCACTTGTTTGAGAAGTAAACACTTCTGATGCTCTGGAGGAAAACTTTCACTTACTTTTATGAAGCAGGTTTTGTGATTCAAAAAGAATGAATTCCCTGCCTTGAGGTTGGCCAAATTATGTAAACCTTTTTTTTTTCAACTTGGCCGGTAATTATAAATGGCAACAATGTAGACGATACGGGGAAAATGTAAAATGTGCTAATCATCTTAATCAGAGATCGCTAGTTTCAATAACTTAGCAAGGGTAGAATTAAAAGTTTCAACTTCATTCTTCATTTACAATAGTATTGATGGGAAAAACAGAATTTCAAATTCAATCCAGCAACAAATCTACATTTTGAAAGTCCTGAGTAATACGTAAGGAATTGATTATGAAAGATTATTTTTAGTTATAAAATTGTATGAAAAACACCCCGAAAAAAGGTCCATATTCAAAAGAAATAAGAAAAAACACTACGCCATCTAGTATTCCTTTATTGGACGATGTTATTTCTAGATTCAGCACATCTGAGCATTATCAACACAAGCTTCATTCGAAAAAGGTTAAAGACTCGGCCATTAAACGTATGTGGTTATCAAGTTTAAGACTTTGAAATCGATAACAGAGCGGTTTATATTACAAACATGTCTATGAGAAATGTTGCTTGAATAATATATTTTGATTCTGCGCATCTATAATTTTTTTTTGTTTTTGTTTTTGTTTTTATATTATTTTTTTTTTGGTTTTTCAACAAGCATATCTGTCCAGTGCACATTAAGTGGGATCAGCATGAATAAGGACGAGTCTTTCACCTTCACAACAAGCCATTCTTCTTTTAATGAAAAAATCAACAATGGCGCATAACATCAGGGAAAAATCGAAAATACATGGAACATCAGCTGTGATAGTCAATAAATGGTACATCCCATTACTGGCTTGTATTGTCTCTATAACTAAAGAGAAGACAAATGGCTGTTGTCAGCAAATGATGGAATACATTCAAACACAAATTTAAAGATTATTGTTAATGCTGCTTTATGCAGTAAGACTTGTCAATGTGTACACCTGGTGTATACAAAATTTCAATTGATATGCATACATCTCTCTCTCTCTCTCTCTCTCTCTCTCTCTCTCTCTCTCTCTCTCTCTCTCTCTCTCTCTCTCTCACTCATAAGAACGTCCTCTGGTCCTCGGGTTTTACCGTCGCATGTCCAAGGAAGTTATTCAACTTGCATCGGAAAGAAACGAGGATGTTCCGAATGTAGCCCATCGCTTACCTCGACATTGGTGACGACACGGGATGGAGTTGTTGTGATGTCAATAAAGATATTATGAAGTATTAATAAAAGGGAGTTCTAAATGGCCACTATTTACGTCCGATATTTTTTTTTTTTTTTTTTGGCATGTGACAGAAAAGGAAAAGGACGTACCAGTCGTGGTCTGTGCAACAGTTCGTACCGTGTAACATTGATGATAGAGATCCAGTCTACAGGTCTCTTTCGGGTAGTCAAATTTATTTGACTCGTGTCAGAAAGAGACGAAGCTATTCCGATAGCACTTGTGGTTAAACCTGCGATAGTCTGTGGCCCAATAGTCATCCCGTTTAGGGAGAGTCATGCAGTTACGTTAGCCTCTAATTTTATGGATACAAAGTTTTTACAAGCCCTTAGTGGGTCCAGAAAGATTTTAATCTTGCTAAAAGTTAGCTCAAAATAAAGAGCTATCACCACTGCCAAATTGTGCAAAAAATATTAAGAAAACAGATTGCCAGTTTGTTCCGCATGTTAGGCTCGAGATAATGAAATGACCAAGCAACGTGTTATAGATTTATCTAACAGAAAATGGCCATGTGTTAAGACGCTGAATATTCATTTTACTGCAAGAATCATGATAAACCGCGAGAACCAACAGATGAATTACAAAAGAGCAAAAGTTATCTAGAACATCTTTCTTTAGAAAAATAAAAATAAGTGCAAACTGATACAAAACACGATGGGCTTCAATTAAAGACCAGTATCTGCCTCAGTACCAAAAGACGATACATATATATTCTATTGGTTTTCCCGAACTTTACATACTTTGATCATGTTTGTCGCTCTGTGTTTATTGTTAACCCTTGTTGTTGCCATTGTGCAGGTACAAATGGAAACCTCCCAGGCTACTAATGACTGCCCAAGATTTGACTATGAGTACAAATTGTTAGAAAGGATTCTGATGCTTGAATTCACGCAGAGAGAAATGGCGTCGAACATGGTGCAGTTTCAAGAGAAAGTACTATCTCTTGAAAAAGATGTGCTGAAGAAAAATCTTGAAATTGAGCGGCTAACAGGTAATAGATCAAGATGTAAGTATTCGACTTTCTTCTTTATATAAATGCTTTCGTACATAAAAGAAGGGTCAATAATATTTGCTTAAATACACCTAATTCCAATTAAACCAACTATAGTATGTTCTTCATTGACCCAAAACATTTAGGTACATTAAAGTGCGTTTTCTTTGTATGCTCATTTATCAACAGCTAGCTATCTCGGCTAAACGCAGTTCCGCGCTCCTTCGATTTTGTAATATTTTTCAAATATTCTTCATATGAATGAAATATCTTTTCGCTATTCGTTAAATTAAGAGAGTGATCATAGCTCTTAAAAGATGTTATTTGATACACTTTTTGAAGTACTTATTGCATTCTTTGTATTGGTGGTTGTGGTGGTGGTTGTTGTGGTGGTTGTGGTGGTGGTGGTGGTGGTTGTGGTGGTGGTTGTTGTGGTGGGTGATGTAATGTATGCTCATAAAACAAAAATTGGTAACGATACAGTTACAAAAGCTCACAGACAGGAGAAAAGACAATTTACAAAAACAAATAAACACGTAACACACATGCGAGTGAAAACCTGGAGTATTTTCATTTTTTAATAACAAGGGAAATCGACAGAAAAAAAAACAACAAACAAACAAACGAAAAAACCCGAGTTAAATAATGAAACATATCAGATGGGAAAAGTATCAAATTGTATCAAGTACTTGTCTATTTTCTGTTTGGTGTCAGTATAGGAAAATAAGTATCAAAATTAATCAAAGGTGGGTTGATATCTTTGTGCATTATCATCTCGTGTAGGGATACGACCATATTTCTTGACAAGTCATCTGTGATAATCAATATAATTACTTGACCAGTCATCTTTGATAATCATTATAATTACTTGACCAGTCATCTTTGATAATCATTATAATTACTTGACCAGTCATCTTTGATAATCATTATAATTACTTGACAATTTGATAACAATTTAGAAAGCACTCTACTTTGATTTGTATACACACCATAAATAATGGCACGAAGCTACATTATACTGAACTCAGCATTTTCCAGAAAGGTGCTATAAATATTTCATGAGTTTAACATGAAAGCAACAATGTCGGTTTCACGAGATAATGTGTATTTTCGTACAGGTTTAAGATGTGATAAAGGTGTGGCCAAGGCTAGTTGTGTTACAATCATATACAAGAGAATTAAAATGTTGACGTTTAAATTTCAAACATCAAAAGTATATCATGCAATGCTTTAGAAAATATGCTCATTTACATATTGCGTTTAATAATAAGATTGATATAAGCATAATAAATCCCGATAATAAGATAATTAAAAACAGTATGGTATGAGGAAGGAATAAATTACGTATTTGATATGGGTAAATACTCAAATCTGTAGTCAGCTAAATTTCCAGTATATTTGAAGATCTCGTAAATTTTCCAAGCTCAGTTTACAACGATTCAACAAAAAAAGATACAGAATTTACGGAGAACAAAGTTTTTTTTTTTTTTAAAATCCCGACTCAATATATTAAGTAGCTGTTATAGAATTAACCATAGGATATAACAAATCGCTTAACAGTTGGGAGCTAGCTGAAAATAGTATACCCTTAAATAATGGATGTGTAAAAAGCACACCACAACATCAGAGACGACACCTCCTTCGGAGATGAAAGAGCATGACAACTTTGAGTTTTTTTTAAAGGATTATGATTTGTTTAAAAATTTGATATATGTAGGAAAAAACATTTCATTGAATTATAAAGAAGATAAAACATGCACTGCATGCTAATTTACGTTGATCACGAAACTAGAGGGGGAAAAAAGAAAAAACATAAAAAAATATTGCTAGTAAGTCATAATACGGTCTAGACGAAAAACCTGATAAGGACACTATTAGTTATGCCTTTTTCTTAGAGAATATTTTTACCATGCAGAATTTTGACACATCTATAAAGCCTTCAATCACAAAGAATTACCACAAAAATAACTACAATCAATTAGTTTGGGACGAGTCTCTTTACACCACATGGAAGAAGTAAAATCGTGTACACTTTTCACACTGTGTAGATATACAGATTGTGAAAATGATTTTATTTTCAGAGTTTTCATTTTAGATCTAGTAGTAATTTAAATCATACCTCACGAATAAACGTGTGCAATCAATATTTTAGACACACACGTCGGCGGTGGTGTGCTGGAGCACATGTACCGAATGTATTCAGAGCACGCTACAGCAAAGTGTTCCAAAGGAACAATCGTGCGAGGAACAACGTGTATCAGAGATGTAAACCATGGACACTCTGTATATGATGCAATCAGCTGCAAACTGTTATTAATGCCAAAAGGATAAACGTATAAAGGAAATGGAAAAACGAAATACAAAATACCAAAGATGCAAAAATATATTGCGTAAAGTCACTAAAATAAATTGACAAAGCGTTTCATGTAAATGTGGAAAAACTGTATTTACAAGCTAAATATATTTGCACACAAAAAAGCAAATTTCATATTTAATCTCTGAATTGTGCCAAGATATATACACTTTTTTCACGATCTAAATAATGGACGATAGACCTAAAATCATATTTTAGACGATCTATTAAAAGTAGATAAAATATATGACTTAATGGATGCCAGGTTTTCAGAAATTAACAAGCAGTGCTCCATATTATTTTCCCGCAATTCTGTTTGACGCCCCATACCCAGACTTATTTCACACTTAAATATGTTTCAAAAATATTTAACGAGATAAAAAAATTACTACACTGAAAATCAGTCTCTCACATACAAGCCATTAAATACTTTTTTAAAATAAACATTATTGCTTGACAATGATGACTATGTGGTTAAATACATGGTACAGTGTGACATGATATTTAGCAAAGTCAACAAAACTCGACAGTTTCGATTGCGACATTTGGTTGTGTGATTTCCTATTGGTATTCAACAAATAAAAATGTTCCGTAGTTAAATCTGTTTACATTCAAATACGAAAACATATATCTTAATTAAGATACCTTAATTCGTGAGAAAAAGTTTATTTCCGTCTATAAGAACATAGATATAAAGGAATTTAATTTTATTTGTAATCATTTTAACGTTCTTCCAAGCCATGAATGGAGACATATAAAGGGAAATAATATAATATTTATATAAAATGACATATTCAAATATGAAGAAAAAGAAAGACTGAAATACACCATTTGACTAATGAACAGGAAGAATACAGAATAATTTTTAGTCGTATTTTCAGATTAAACAAACATATAATAAGTTTGTTTAAATATGCAGATAAAAATAAGCCAAGGGGCAGAGGCTTAAGATATTGGGGTGAGCATTTTGCAAAAATTTATAAAACTTTTTGTAAGTTAATATACATTAAAATTTTATAACTTTAAAAATTTAATTTTCTAACTTAAATGAATATTATGAACGTTTATTTAACTTTTACACACAAAATTAGGTCAGGAAAAAAGCACAGGTTCAAAATAGTGAAATATACATTGAAAATTTCTAACTTAAATTAATACATAAGTGATATGATACCTTGACATTAGTTGTATACGTAAATACTTAATAGTTAAATATATATATTGAAAAATTGCTATTTAAAAAAATCAACGAGTCATATTTCAATACTTGATTTACCAATTTCAAAGAAATTCAGAAACAAATTTCAGTCACATTATACGTCTACCAAGAAGTAAAGAATTGAGTCTTATGAATAAAGTCTTAGAGATTCATTCAAGAAAATTTTTGTTGAGTACAGATTTTACGGCAGTAACAATCGAGATTTGCATGAATTGCTGATCCATACTTACAAAAGATCACAATTCACATACTTAGAAAATTTTGTTCTGTAAAAGTTCAACTAGGCTTTAATATCAGATTTACAAAGAGACCTACCAAGGTGGAAGAGAAAGATAAGTACAGAATTTTTTTGTCACAGAATAAAACCCATTAACATAACGAACAGGAATAATGTCACTGATATTGTTGTTTTTTTTTTTTATTTTTTTTTTTAACATTCGCATACTAAAGTTAGAAAGGAACTAAGTAAAAGTCCAAACTGGATGTTCATCAGGATTGATTATTTACCTATGCGTATAAATAAGTATAAACCAATCAGAAGAAACTCGTATATAGATTTCCACAAACTGGTTAAAAACAAACAAACTTGTGTAAATGTTAAACAAAAATGTAATAGAGACAATGTGTGTATGTGTGTGTGTGTGGGGGAAGGGAGGGATCTTTACTTTCAAATAAATTTTAAAAACTATTCCCAAAAAGCCCCAGTGACTATTAAAATACAATTTTGATTTTTAATTATATAATTAAAATAGAATATATCTTAGCAATTCAACTCGAATTTGATATATCTGTAAGTGTGTATGAAATATTAGCAGGTGGCGACGTTGATAGAAACTACATTATACCTGTTAGAATACCTGAGATTGAGGAAATAAAACACATTGACATATTTATCATATTTGCATCAACTGACATTCATAACAGCTACAAAGATGGAAGGTTCCATTACTTTGATATAAATGATATGTCCAGATTGGTGTCATCACAAATAAACAAATATATCTGCTAAAACATAATCGATTTTTTTTAATACTCCAGAAAAGTAATCAGAACACAAAATACTGTGTTACCGTATCGACAACTGAATAGATTTAATGTCTAACCAGTGATTAGTTCCAAATGTTAAAAATTATCATGATCAATTAAAAGTGTTGATTGTTATTTACTGTAATTGTGAAAACATCGACCTGTCGCAAAATTGTAATCGTGATGTGTATCGGTTAGATACATCATCATAGACTAAACAAAAGCAACAACAAAAACATATATAAAACAAACAAAAAATAAGAGACGAAACAACCGCATGTACCTTTTGCATTTTGCATTTACATTAAAAAATCATGTTGACAAAGAACGCATTTCTTGAGGAAATGGTTGCATTTTGGTATTTTACAACTGGTTCATTAAGATAGCAAAAATAGTCTACGATGAATGAAGGCCGAGAGATGCAACACCTGTTGTGTTCACAGAAGATAAAAAGCATTTCAACTCCACAAATACATGTCACATTTGTAATGAAAAAATAAACGATATTAACGTGTGTGGCCATGTACAATTCACTGAAATCTATAGAGGTCCTGCTCATCAAAACTGTAATTTAAAATGCAAATATTAACAGTTCATACCATTTTTTATTCACAAATTCTCAACTATTCATCAAGACGCTTGGAGAAATTATCCGGATGAAGAGGTAAAAAAATAGTACCTCATAAATATATTTCATTGAACAAGGATTTCATAGTTGATAGGTTCACGAATGATGGTAAGGAAATAACTTTGAAAAGAAAGAATACATTTCAGGTAGCTTTTGATTCATTGGTCAATCTCGAGGGCAGTTAGTTCAGAATTCAAACGATAATAAGTTCGGTGTGACAATGAATCATTCTTGTGGAATTTAACTTAATTTGTTAAAGAAAGGACATCTAACTATATGAGTACATCCATATTTTTGATAGATTCAATGAAACATCTATATTACACATAGAAGCGTTTTTCTCACCATTTAACGATTAAAGTATATCTGATGACGATTACGCAAATATCGAATTCTCTGCAAACTGAGATAGTGCTCTCCCTGCAAGAGACATTGTTTGCTATTCCAACAACGAAGGAAGGTAAGGTAACAAAAAAAAAAAATGTTGAGTACGAAATATAAAATCAAGGTCATTCATTATTTATCTATGCATCTATAATTTATATACAGGTCCATGATCCGATACATGCATGTGAACAATTTTAGATGGGCAAATGATAAACGAATTAGAAGAAGATCTACTCTTTCGCAATACTTGACAATAGGAACATTAGTTGGATATGAGAAGTATACTTTGATATCTCCTTACATCAGTACGACCATTTCAGGATCGAATCGTTAGCTCCAGAGAATATAATCCCAGTCAAAACAAAATAAAATAACGGATGGTTACAGCGGTACAAACCTAAAAGAATCAAAACTATTGTGTACATTAAAAGCAAAAAAAGCAAGTATATGATGCATCACAGAAACTTACTGCTTTACGAGCAATAGGTTAAAACTGAAAAAGATATACAGACTTGTATTCTTTGAAACACAACCTTGGCGTAACTCATACATTACAAGTTTTCGACGAAAAGCTAACCATGTTTTAAAAGGACTTCTTCAAACTGATGAACAATTCGTGTTTGGAAAGCAAGTGCAAAAACCTCAAAGAGAGGGCAACAATATATTCATATGAAATACATATTTTCAGATTCCAAAAGATATATCATTTGCCAGTAGAACAATGATATTTTAAGAATTGGTTTTTATTCATTCTGAAAGAGAAACAAATAGAACTATCCAAACCGAGCTGTGATGATTTTACTGTGTTACATCTAACAGAATGGTTGATGTGTGAATTTTACTACAGCAAGCTGAAAAAAAATCTACGGTGTTAGAGCAACACTACTACTGAAATATAAAACTTTTACAGCGACGTGAATGAATACGTCATGTCCTATAATATTAGTGATTATCCAAAGGACAATGTGTTTGATATACCACAAAGGAATAAGATAAGTCTGTTTGAGTTAAATGGCACATACATTAGAGAGTTTTGTGGGTTAATATCAAAACTGTATTCATTCATGACTGATAAAGATGAAAAGAAGGTTTGTAGATGATAACAAAATCCGTGACCAAAAAGAATTTAAACTTTCAGATGCACCAAAATTATCTTTTGGATCATAAAGAATATGATCAGGAAATTAATTTACTCAGGTTATACATTCATGAGATGTTTAGCATTAACATGAACAAAGGAGCAATTAGCTCTTTGGTTAATAAACATTACTTAGTATATAAAGTAAACAATTTACCTTACGGACACATTAGTACCTTGTAATAAAAAGGACGTTCAAGTTTCATTATCAGTTTGTTTCTTTTGTTCTGTTTCAATGTATCTACACTATTTTTGTGCTCCGCCTGTCATAAAATCATTATCAGTGGAGATAGTTTCCATTGTTTTTTTGTCTATTGGCTATTGAATACTACCAAAAAACGAGTATTTTCTCTAAACTCTTTTATTATAGACGTGTAAGTTTGCTGGTCACCGATACTTACGTTTAAAAAAAAAATTACAATTGAAAGCTAAAGTTGTTACGTTAGTTGCTTTCTGTTTTTAAGTCGTAAAGATTCTCGCAGTCATCAATTACAAAGTAATAGTTTTTGGCACATATCAACCAATACCTCTAAAAATTTTATATAATTTATCTTCTGGATCTATCAACATCACTATTTTATCTTTGAGTAACCACTTACTATCGTAGGTCGTATTGTACAGAAAAGTTGGACTCATAATAATGATGCAATGGATAAAGTTTTTCCATTCAGAGAGTCTCTATTAGATATAGTGTACAGAGCTTTTGACACAATAAGTTACTCCACATGTTATCAGATTGTGAGGGTCATTCGAATACATTTATACACTTCTAAAAGAAATGTTTTTTGAGTTGATATTTTTGAATGTTAATATCAATATCTGAAAGAAAATAAGTATATATTTTGTGGCCATCAACATTTTCTTTACTATTAATTTGAAACTGTACACTTTGTTGTACGTTGCCTAATTTAAGACCGCTACCATGTAATCTATTATAATGTGTACTTTTCAAATTAAGCCGGATATAGCTAATATCAGTGTAAAATTGTTTTAACACGTACGTTACTAATTTATGTGCGGTCTTGTTGTTCATCCAAGAAAAAGCTTAGCTCATTCAGTAAACTGTTATATAAGCTGATAAATCCTGAAAATAAACAATGTTTGGCAGACCTTCTATGCTCACCGAGATTGTTTCTATTGCCGAGTTGTAAAACATTTCATGATCACTTTCTACACTCTTTTTGCCCAGTTAAGATGTTTGCACAGTCAAGCTCATTCTGAGAGAATCAAAGTGATCAAATCCATAATTGGTAACCAATGTATGTGGTGCACTTTCAGATTTAAACATGTTTAACAACCCTTTTGTATTTTAAGTTAGAATTTTATCATGACTAAGATATATTTCTATTGTTTTTAAGATTTATATTTTCCTTTTATGATATGTATTTAATTCAATACTTTCCAGATACGCCAAACTCGTTACATTTCTAAAATCGTAAAGCAATACACATCCTGGAATTTCTTACCGATTTATTTTTACAATGTTATAATTCTATCAAACAACGCAATATTTTTACACCCATTTCCATGTTCAATTAAGTTTTGAATGTACCTATGTTTTCGTGTATTTTCTGTTTTAAGTGCATCAGTGCTACCACCTAATGCGAGAGTTTTTATATCCACTTGAGTCTTGATTGTATCTGTATCTGTTGTAAACTTTTGTTCCAAATTATTTAAATTGTTTCTCATTTGTTTCATCTTCTTGTGTATTTCACCAATACTACCTTGCACCACTCTGATATTTTTACAAGTTTTTTTATCAACATATGAGTTTGTGTCTAATTTTTATTATTAAATCTCTGCATGCAAATTGTTGCGAATTTCGGTGAATGTAACATCTTTTATCGTTTTGATGTTATCACTCAGGCTGTAATAGCTCAATCGTAACTTGTTCTTATAGCGATAATGGTTATTTCATTCACATTCATTTTGTTCTTGACATCCTCTATTTTTCTGGTTATCTCTGTTAAGTCATTCTTTGTCTGCAACTCTGACAATGTATTAGCATTAGCAGTTACATAATCGTTTTGGGCAATGATTTATGTGCCAAAATCATTCATTATCTGTATAATTGCTTGATCTCTTTTTGATTTGATTATTCAAGTCTTTCTGTAATATTTTAAGTTGCTTTTGTAAAGTGCCATAGTTTTCCATAGATTTTTCCTCCGATATCACTACACAAAGCATTTATTTCGATATTTACTCTTCCGAAGATTGCTTGTAGATATTGTCTGATGTTAGATAAAGCATCTGTTCTTTCTCTTACCGTTTGTAAGGTTTGTATAGCAGTGTATACAATAATGAATTTCTGTCTGAACAATAACAATTTACGTGGATCTGAAATCTTTTTTTCTGTTTTTGTTAATCAGTTTGTAAAGCTCTGATATTTGTTGAGCCCTTTCATTGGCACTCTGTTCAATGGATTTTAATGTATGGTCAACCTATTCCCTCCACGTTGTGTTATGATCTACAGCCTTACCTATTAGATTATCAACTCGTTTTTTTTATTTTTTGTCCGAATGTTTTAGAAGCCGTGCGAGATGCTTCTACTGGATCTGCTAAATTGGTATTGCAGTTATTGCTGGGTTTCAGTTAGTATTAATTGCTTCACCGAGTGTACCGTTTGTTTCATCTGTTTCTGTAACATGTATAAAGATAACTCACTACGACCTCTACGATATATTTTTCAACACGTTCTATACATAATCTATGTTATTTACTTTACATGAACACACATGTTACAGGATATTACGGCAATCTATCACTTTCCCATCTTCATCTCTGATGCTGATATTCAATCTGTTAATTGTATCTCGTTGTACTTGTTTGCAATATCTATTAACATTGCATAAAATAAATCTTCGGGCACAAAATAATAAATAAATAAATAAATAATAATAATAATAATAATAATAATAATAATAATAATTGATTTGATATAGGAAAATATATAAATGCTTTGGTTTCACAAACTTTTAAACTATATGAGATTCAATAAATGACTCTGGCTACTGAATCCTGGCAATTGTGAATAGCACTTGGCTATGTACACTGTGTAATTGTTACTCCGATTTATTTGAACTTATGAATTGTGTCAGAGAGTAAGCCATCAATACTGTCTTAATTATCACCATTTGCAGTTATTGTATCGCGTTTTTCATACACATGTTTAGGTTATAATACACATCAGGAATTAAAGCATACCTTGTTTCCTTCTTATCATTGATATAGTAGAAGATGTTGTTGTTTTGTTCAACGGAAATATTGTAGTAACCAACAATAAAATCCCTTTTCTGTAATGAAATAGATAGTGCACCATTTTTATCATTAATTGGATTGGTAAAATATATTTTGCTCTCAGGGAGTAATTTATTTAATATACTTTACTTGCTTTGTAAAGGGGGAGCTCTTCATTTATCTAGCTATAAAGGTTGCCTAAAGGCAAAAGTTCATTTTTTCAGTTTTTGATTTTGTAAAAAAAAAGTCCTGATTTCGTTCTATATCTCTTTGTATTTATTGTACTCATTGATGATCAAGATGAATTCTTTATAGTTTATTTCATTCTTACTTGTCAATTTATAATCACTTTAATTGTTTTTGCAGACTTTGTTCCTTGGTTGTTTTAGATGGATTTTGGCTCATTTATCCTAGAGATGTTTTACTATGTATTAAGCAAAATTTGTTTTTAAGACAAAAGTCCATTTGGTATCATTGTGAGCTGACTTTTTAAAAAATGGAATGATTAACTTCACAACTTATTTAATATCAATTGTTGATGGTAGTCACACTGTTGACTTTATTAGCTTTTCAAAAGCATGATGTAGGCAACAGTATGAAATGAGCTTAATGTTGCGTGATAAATAGTGCTGATAACGTTTTTTGTTTCACTCGATATTTTCCTATTTATCTGGAAAAAAGTTACCAATGTAATTTTGATTTAATATTTGCTTGCACTGTGATAAAAAGAACAATTAAGCACAGGTCCATGTGCTATCACTTGTGAACTTAATAAGTGCTTTGCAATTTCATCAGTGTCCATTTTTGTTGAAAGTGGACCTATTGACATAATAAACAGCTTATTTAAAAGCATGCTATATGTAACTTTGAGAATAGATTTAAATGATGTTTGCTAAACAGAGTTAATGATGTTTTATGTTTCACTTGATATTTTGCTTATTAATCTAGCTAACGAGTTAGCAAACTTTAGCGCAGATTTAAAGATCTTTTAGAGCATTTCTGATAGTGAGCTACATCTAGACAAATTATTGTTGTCTACATCAAATAGTTGTACTTTGCTTCATTATTCCTTGCTAAATCTGACATCTTTTTCAACAGTATGTTGAAGATCCTGTAAATAAACGATTTACCTGTTTTTCTTTAATGAAAAAGATGCCTAAAACAGATACACTACCAATAATCAAATAATAAGTTATTCTGTTTTAATTTGTTCCATTTCTTTTACGTAGCGTGATATAATCATTTTGTGATGCTGTGTCAGACACTCCGTGTTCGTGTTGCAAAGGCACGCCTTGCACAGTCTTCAACGTTGTATAAGTTTCTTGTCCTTGCTTTGAACGTTCGGATTTGCCTTTTAAAAATGCGAATATTTTAAAGTTATCTACCAAGTTCAACTCTGTGCGAATTGTTTTGGTTTTTTTGAAGTTATTTTGTCTGCTCATTCTCTTACCTTATTTGCATCTTCTATTGGTATTTTCTATTTCGTTTTTCAATTTTCTCTATCACTTTTTCTCTTGCATTTCTAACCATTTTACAACTGCTGTTGTTCTTTCCGAAAATGCACTATACTGGTTTTTACTCCATCCAAAGTAAATATTCTTACCATATCAACTGATTTTGGTTAGGTTTGTGGTAATTATATGAAATTGAATTTGTTTATCGATAAGTTAAAATTGTTCATGGTAAAGAATTGTGTCTAGGAAAAACGTATAATTGATCGAGTATTTGTGTGCATCACTGTTATACCTTGCTTAAATGAAATTTGAAAGCAGTTTAAATGTCATCATGACTGCGTCAACATCTATGTGATCTTCATTACCCTTTATTCTGGTCACAATCTCGTACACCAGTTGGCAATCTTGTACATTGTATATGTTTTTCGCTTTGCTCGAGATGTATTTGGAATCAAATTCATATTTTTATGTTGTCTTCTTCTGTGATGTTATTTATTAACATGCTAGGATATTGCTTATATTGTAGCCGTTTTATCACGTTTTTCATGTGTAATATGTTCTTGTTTAAATGTCATGCTTTTTGATGCTCTTTCATTTTTACATCTGGTTTTGTGATCAATACAAATTCACGTGACTTGCATGTTTTAGCTCCTTTTCTTTAATGCATTGTTTTAGCTCCTTTTCTTTAATGCATTGTTTTTCCCACATTTGTTACATTATAAAAATCGTTATCTTTCAGTAACTCAAAGTGTTCTGTCTACCATTCACATTAGGTTTTCACGAGGTTTCCGTTTTGGTTTAGAGGATTTCAGGCAGACTTTATACCAGAAAACATGGACTGTTCTAGCGAAGCCAATTCGTGTAGTGTAAGTGATCTATAAAAGCGGAAGTTGTCTAGTATCTCTCTACAGACATGGGATGCTCCACTGAAGGGCATTTTGTCATTAAATGTATAGTGTCCTTATATATCCACTCATACACCCCTATCACCCCTATACACTTTTGTTGGACCAGACAAGCATTACTAAAGCTTTCTCTCTCTCTCTCTCTCTCTCTCTCTCTCTCTCTCTCTCTCTCTCTGGTCCATCAACTCTGAAAATGGTTATGAGAAGAAACGGTTTGGCAAATACGTCAGACACGTTAGACGATACTTTTGGCTTTTAAGTGTTCATATTATGTCCATCACCACTCAATAGGATTTCTCTAGTAATTCCTGGTAATGTTCTCGTTTGACTACGTGTTTTTCACAAACCCTAATTGGAGTCATTTTATGGTTTATTTCCCCTATTTCTCCACCATTCATCCACCTGTATACTGACTTCTTTTCATTTTCCACTCGTTGAAGCTGTCTCAGTTGTAACAAACAAAGGTTGGGACTCATGTAGCCGAACTTCAGAATATCAAGAATCCTCTTCATCTGCTATAACTTTTATTCTTTAGACATTAAAGAGTTGACCAAGATTAAAGATTTTTCATGCGACTAGATGATTTCTAAACTGATGAGTAGCGTTGGCCTATCAAGAATGTATGTTTGAGAGAGCGAGAAAGAGACAGGGAGGGCGGGAGAGAGCAATTGATTTATATTAGATGATGCAATACAAAAAGAATGAATAAGATTTTTTTCAAAGGGAAGCTAAGATAATTTTCCTTGTTCGAAGCGCTGCTCGTTCACGTGCACAATGTGCTGCTTCTTAATCCGCCCATCTTGATCGTGATTGAGTTTTCATGGTAAGAATGCTTAATTTATGCGCGACCTCTTACCCTTGATAAAGTTTTTTCTTACGTTTAACACGTACGACTAACTGCTTTGAGATTCCATTTACGTTCGTAATAGTCCGATAATGGAAAAATGTTTGGAAAACGAATATTCAGTAAAGTCTAGTTTTAGGAAACAGTGACATACCTAACATACCATTCCGTTTAACTTGAAATCCACTTGTATTAATTGAGATAATCTACAGGCTAGAATTCGGGGTTGTGAATGCGAAAGAATATCACTTTTAATCTTGGGAATCACATTTTTGCTGACATTTTCCTCTTGATATTTACCCTGGCAGAATCTGTTATGCAGAACAGAAGGTGATAAAAGGATGTTGTAATGTTTCAGATGACTTAACTACGCCATATTTTTTACTTCCCTTCACAACAAATACTTCCGATTCGTGCAGACAATTATAAAGCGTTGATTGGTTGTTGTTTCATTTGTCATCAGGTTTTCCTCGATATACATGGTAATTGATCTATTCTTGGCCCATGTGAGATCAAGAGCAAGGGGTCGTGTTAGTTAATTCAGACTATACGCATGACATTGACTTTTCTCTATAAAAATAGCAAAGAGACAGGTGCATGTTTTTGTAAACAAATGCTGTTTGCGACAAAATAATTAGAATGAAAACAAATTTAAACATCAAAAATAAATTGCCAAATAGAAAATATGGAATTTACATACAAACCATAAAGACATCATGTTTCAACGACCTTGATCCAATTGTAGGAACAGGCGTCATGATGCTGATGTATATGAACATAGAATATGAATGGCCATAAAGTATGAAAGCTATCATATGAAAGGATAAATATTCGTAGCTGACAAGAGAGAGAGAGAGAGAGAGAGAGAGAGAGAGAGAGAGAGAGAGAGAGAGAGAGAGAGAGAGAGAGAGAGAATTGCTGTTATTTACACTAGTTGAGACAAAAATGGCGCTGAGGCCGCAAAAAATAGTATAGGGAACTTTATTAAATTGTTCATTTTTTTGTGGAATATTTGGTAATATTGTATGATATTTCAATTTCCTACTCCAATAAAAACCCTAAAAGTTAATTTCCAGTGTGATATTCAACCTAGCTGTGATGTCTGGCACTCTAACATCAATTTCAGCATGGATCTCATATTGTACTAAAACCGGCAGAACAGTATATCTTGCTGATTGGTACCTAGAGGAAATGTGCTCACACCATTTTTATCCAGATACGATTTGGTGACTGAGTTGGAAAAATTTATATTATACTTAGAGTCACGTTTCTACTCTTTATCTAATATAATGTTAGGACTCTTTCTTTAATCTTAACCTTGTCTTCCGTTTTTGTCTTGACAGCTGCAGCAACAAACAATAGTCAGCCGACAGTGGCTTTCTACGCCGGACTCTCCCACGATATCAATGCAGTGGCTTTAGGTTATAAGGCTGTTATGGACAGGGTTTTTCTTAACCAAGGAGAGGCATATGACGTTAGTAACGGAGTTTTCAGAGCACCATTCATGGGAGTGTACGAGTTCACGGTGCATGTCTGCAGTGCACCATCGCAAACGGCTCACATGTTCATGATGAAAGAAGGACAATCTGTTGGATTTACATATACTGTCGACCCTAATTGGTCATGCTCGAGTCGTTCAGCAGTTGTCATGATGCAAAAAGGAGACAACATTTGGTTAGAGATGGTCGGTTATGCGGCTGGCATGTACAAACAGAGCGAGAAACACGTGGAATTTCGCACTAGCTTTTCCGGTTTCTACATTGGAACGATTTGAAATAGTTATCTTCGTTAATCAAGGCCCTGTTTTAATAAAACTTTTTTTCTTTAGTGCACAGTCAAACACAGATAGTTTCTTTTGGATTCAATAATGCTTTATTATTTATATATGAAATTATCCTCCACATTTAATACATCCTTTAACTATATACGTGTAAATTAATCTTTTAAGATATCTTGTACACAATTGGGTTTGAGTTCCAATTGAAGATGCCATGATGATTTTTGTTATTTTTTATAAATAAAAGGCCAAGCTGATACTGAAACTACAACAGATTTTATTATCAGTTCACATGATTCCTTACATACGTTTAAAATTAGGGACGAAAGAGGGGTATAACTATGAGCAGGATCTCTAGCACACGATTTCCTTACATTTTCATTGATTGATTGAAATACAAATGTTTTCGTTAAATATAGAATTACCAGGTCCTATGACCTTAGTTTGTAAACCTGGAGTAGTAGGTGATGGTTTTGTTTTCATCGTTGTGAATATTGGGTATTCAAATGGAAAAATTCGAGGTGTCTGAGGACTTGATCTATGAAGTTAGATCAAAAGAATATATTAGTTGCTGTCTCATTATGTGTAAAATAAGCATATGTAGCTCTTTCTCAGTCAATTCATTGAGGTAATGGATCAGAAACGTCAGGTGCTTACAATTAAATTTGTACACAATCTCTGATACATGAAAATAAAATAGTAAGATGTAATGCCTTATTATTTATTATTATGCATTTTTTCATTCTGCCTTTGTTGTTAGTAGTCAGTTGTTTTCAAATAGAATTGCAAGTAGACATACTGGAGTGGTAGAAAGAGGCATGAAATAAACAAATTTCTAATACATACCTTCTTGCCTTTTCCTTACCTTTGTCTTTTCTTCCTTTCTATCCGGTCTGTAAAGGGTAAATAACACTTTTAGCCCCTTCCACCTATCTGTCTGGGAAACGAGATTTCACCAACAGGGGTTAAGATCCAGATCAAGTGATTTCGTTAAATGTACAAAAATTTAGACCTGAGAAAATCTTTAGCAGTCTGAAATGTTGGATAAAATACCAGTCGGTCGAGATCTTGTACTGAAAAACACAAATATTAAAAGGTTACTTTTCATTCGGAATTCATTGTCTGCGTGCATTTGAAAATAACGATATTACAAGAATTTAGGTTGTTTCCGTGCAATCGCATGCATCTTTAAAAATTGCATGAAGGCGGCACACAGTTTGCTTGGAAATATCTAAAATCAATACTCGTTTTATAATAAGTGTACGGTTAATTTTGAGATTAACAAGAAGAGGTCAAAGGACGGTAATTTCTTCTGGTGTCCCCTGTTCCCTGAATCTCAAAGACCACCTTACGTTATCATCTGAACTGTTGTGAAACTCTGAAACCGGCCTTAACGGCACCTCCGTAAAAATAACGTCTGTTCGGAAAGGACAACTTTAAAACTCCCTTTGTTTTACTTTAAGCACATATTTGACAACTGTGGGAAGGATATTCGTCCATAAAAGACAAAAATATATGGTCCTGTAGGGATGCTCTTTAGTAACGGTTGACTGCACGTGTTATAAGTTACTGAAACTAGCTGTACAGTTTAAGCTACCTTGTACTTGACAATATCACTCTGATATTACATAAGTCAAAGTAACATTTGTAAAATACATTTTATTTCGATAGTGTTACAAGGCAAAGAGGTTGAACAAAAGTTATTCTACCTTAGATCGTTCTTTAAAAATTTGCATAATATTTACATTTTAACAGGAATCACAATTAAAATTAATGTATACAATCAGAATCCAAAACAACGATATAAAATAGGAATATAAGACGGCGGATAAAATATTACATGAATTGTGTGAAAGGAAATGATAAAGGAGTGTAAGTACGCGAAAAAGACAGTTATGCGTGAGCCGTTACAAACATATTTCCACTAGATCTTTCCTCAGAACAACAAGCAAGACATTTTGTTGTCTTCAATCGTGACTCATTTGTGTTTATAGATTGAAGCGAGCTGCCTATTCAATCACGCGTGCCAAATGTATATCTATGGTTATTGTTAACGTCTCCTTTACACAGTTTTTCTCTCTATCCATATTATCCAACCCACATTTTTCCTTCTATAAAACTCAGGTACTACGGATCATTCATGATTTGCTTAGTTTAAAAGTTTGCATGAAAACAAGGCAAGCTTTTGTCTTGTTCAAATTCTTGCCCGATTGATTTGTCAAACATATTCATCTTAACAATCAGAATATGACGATCGGCTTTACACAGTCAATCGGCAAAAACAAATGAACAATAACCTGCACATACGTTTTTAGAAGTATAGGCCTTTGAAATTTATCAATAGAGTATGAATACATCAGAATATCTGTGGAAAAAACAAAACAAAACAACAAAAAGGACTATATAGAGATACAAAGTATCAACAGTTTGGCAACCGATTTCCAGGTGTGGAATTGGGGTGAAGAATAAAAAAAAAGTCAAATAATTTCAATCACATTCAACATATAATACAAAAAGAAAATCTGTCTGTACCTGAATTGATGAACATTGCCCTCGAATTTCTTGAGAGGCATGGATTTCCCGTGTGAGTCTGCAAAGCACTCCAATAGAAATGACAAGAAATCCTGCCTATGAAACATTCAAGTGACTTCATTTCCAAATACAAGATTGTTTGTCCTCTCTGCATACCGAATAATCCCTCTTTGTAATTGAAATAATCCATATTCCCTAACAAGACGAGGAAACAAATAAAGATAGCTTAATTTAATTTCAAGTAATACATTTTTATAAATAAAGCACGATTATATTGTATATAATATTTGGCAAAACATTTCCGTTTAAAATATTCAGCGTCTGGTCTGTAGCGAAGATAAGCGTCCTTGCCCTTGGAAATGGAGTCACTTGAATTGATAACTGGTAGGATTTATTGTGATTTCGCTTGGAATGCTTTGTAGTCCCACACTGGACAGTCATGCCATTTAGGGATTTGGGTGATTAGCATTCAATCTTTCAAGTACAGACGGATTTTCAATTATAGTTTAAATGGCAATTGAAATCATTTAACTGCTGTTTTTTTTTTCTGCACCACAGCACTCTTTAATATTTGTTACCAACCTGTCGATATTTCGTATCTCTATTTATGGTTTTTCTTTTCCTAAGTGTTTTCCGCAAATAGTCTAATTGTTCCCATACTCTATTAATATAATTTCAAATGCATGTGCTTGAAACAATAAAGATGTGATAAGTCAGCATGTGACATTTTGATCACAAACCATAAACTAGCTAGGACCGACTGATCGACTGATTGATTAATTGACTGATTGGTATCTAAGAACTTCGACTGGTCTTTTTGAGTCGGAATTTCATTTGATCTACTAATGACTGCATTAGAGTTTCACTTGTATTAATCTAATTGCAAGCATTTTAAAGACTGTCGTTTGCCATAGAAGGCTATTGAATTTGTTTTAAAATGACAATCAGTATATAACGGTCAAGACTAGTATGATGAATTTTTACTAACGGTATTAACATGCATAACTTTGTGGGTGAGAAGAACGTAGAAGTACATGTGCTGAAAACCAATATTTACAAGCGAATACTTCTATGATTTTGCACATGAATGAATACGTTTCCGCCGGTGTATCTTAACTAGCTCTTTCAGTGGTTTTGACGCTGTTAAAAAGTTTGAAGAAAAAAAAATCAAAGCAGTTGCTGTCTCAGGTGCTATTGGCGGTACCAACTTCATATTTTGCATGTATTTTTCAAGTGCATATATGATTATTAGCGTAAACTTGTACTGTATTTTTCAGGGTACGTCACCGCTCTCCCCCCGCTAATGTAGTGGTACTTCAGTAGCAGCAGCGAATAAATCTTTATTGTGTAAATTGTTCAAGGTATATCCCATTGATAACTTATCCTAAGAGGAGATTCCTGTAAAACAGTTATAATGTCACACTTGGTACGGACATCTGTTATCACATAATGCACAAGTTGAGCTGAATTTTCCAACTCTACATGTCTGACACCTACCATGGCTATTCCATGAGATAAAACTTCTCTTTACGGGAAATAGCAGATTCAAATTTCCACATAAATGTTTTTCAGAGATAATAAATGAAAAGTGGTTTAACGCAACAAATCACAGTCTTAGATTTGTAAACAAAACACTGATACAGAAGTTATTTAGTTTTTTGTATGCTCAAAGAAATTTAGAATGTCGCTCATTTTCAGATACTGACAAATCAATGCCCGTTGTATCCTTTTGTCCTTCCTCAGAATTTGAGATTTATGATTACGTTGGGAAAAGAATCCGAAGTCATCGAAGCCAAGATTATGAATTTTTAGAGAATATTTGTATCCAGTACGATACCATTGCTGCTATTAGCTAATTGTTTAATCGATAAGTACAGAAATGGAATTTCTGTTATGATTATACAGGTATTACGAGAGACAGATTTAGTGATATAGCTGCCAATGCAACATTGACAAATGTAATACTTGATTCAAGAAGAATGAGTTTAACAGGAGTCTCCAAACTCTGCAGAAAGGACAGAGAAACTGATCCTGAGAAACATTTCAATCCAGCAACAGAAAAATAAAGATTACTGCGGAATGTTTTTATTCACGGGTGTATATGTTAGATCATCAATTCAATTTACAGAAGCAGCTAAATGTTTCTGAACAACAAAAAGACACTTATATCTGTAACATTAGTGTCAGCAGTTTTTATCCTGATCACCATTGTTTATTACTTTATTTAAGAAGCGCGCATAATAAAAGATTGCATGGAACAGGACATACATTAGCAAATGCTCAGTAAGGAATAAACCTACCTTAGCACATAAGTGGAAACGTAGATGCATACAAAATGTATGTTTATTTCATTTCTGATGCGCAGGTTAATATTCAGAACAATAAATTAAATCTATTTTATTCTAGGCACTGGCGAATCTATTCACTTCTAGAGTCATGCTGTCCTGATTAAACAGTTAATACATGTACCTAAAAGACTCTCTTAATATAATTATATGTGGTGTTACAATTTGCGAAAAGATGAGATTCTACTAGATTTAATTGAAACATAACATTAAGTAATTTTATGAGTGTTATTGTCATTATCTGATTAAATAATTGTATTGTCATTTTCTGTCCAACCCTTATGTACAATAAGACTTACAACAGAAAATGGCTTTCTAGAGATAGCAATTTAATTCTAATAGATCTTGGTGATAAATTAGACAAATGGCTAGAATTACTTATTAGTGTATACTAGGAATCTTATACCTTGTTTCTTATAGCGGATAGCAGCAACATTGATGATGCAAATAAGAAGGCCACCAATCTAACCATGTTAGCATTCAGTGGTAGGCATTACGCAAAATCTGTGTGGGTGATAGCGAAGAAATATAGTGCCATTGTTCGTGACTTCCTTGAGAACAGTAAGTTTATTGTTATCTCTAAAAGTCGAGATATAAAAAAGCTGTGGAGTGTTTTTTGTATGAAAATGATGTAGTGCCAGCAGTATTTATAAATGAAATAAACGAAAAGTTAAAAGAAAACATAACCATTTTTTAAATGCAGCTTGAATATCTTTTATTACAGGGTAGAAAGGTAATAACTTGCTAGACTACCAAGAGAATAGCCATAAGGTAAATTATTTATGTTATCAACTAAATAACATTAAGGTAAAGTGTTGATGTTGTCAATTAAATAACATAAGGTAAAGTATTCATATTATCAACTAAATAACATTAAGGTAAAGTGTTAATGTTGTAAATTAAATAACATAAGGTAAAGTATTTATATTATCAATTAAATAACATAAGGTAAAGTATTCATATTATCAACTAAATAACATTAAGGTAAAGTATTTATATTATCAATTAAATAACGTTATCATCATATGGTGAAAGAGCAATCGTATTTATCCTGACATTATGTATCTCGTGATGGTATGATTCAATGAAATTCATTTCTTGGTGATTCGTGACTTGGTTAAACAAAGCAATCTTTGTATATGTCTAATGTGGGATTCTTTTTAACAGCAGATTTATATATTCCCATGCAAACTTTTTGTCTGTTATGTCAATTCTAAAAGCTTAAGGCTTACTTCTAATGCCAGAACATTCTTGAATTGGTATACCATTACTCTCATCTTTGAACAATCCAACAACTTTCTCGTTAGCTAATGGTATCATCTTTGTAATAGCCTGTGTTGTAAAACTGTATACTTTGTTTTATATCATTGTAAAAGGTTATATGTTTCAACACTTATGCACAGAAAATCTGTATCTGTCATTAACAGATTCATTTTATCACCATATCGGTTCTTTTGTGTGCTGCAGTAAATGTCATAGATCAGCAACTTACTTACATCTAGCACTGTTAAGCCGCCATAAATTTGTTTGGATAAATTTATTTAAAGTTACTAATACCATATATTCATCCATTAATTTTATTCTTGTACATGAAATATCCTTTTGAAGTTTAAAATGTTTCCATTTTTTCCGTGAGACGATATTACTCATTAGCTTTAAAAACTCGTTTTCAAAGTCATTCGTTACCTTTTGTCTCAAAGATGTATTTAGTGCAATGTATTATTTTAGCCACGGCTCTTGATTGAAAATAACTTCTCTATGTCTAATTTTTAGTTTTATTCCAAACTGAATACACAAACTTCAAATTACAATAGTGAATAACAAATCTTTTTTTGTTTTCAGAGTGCATAATAATTTATGTACCGAAGGTTTTGTACCTTTTTTATCATCTATCAATTTCGTTTGTAGTGGAGATAAATCGTCCTCACTAGGAATTAGTGTTTCTGTTACCAAAGGATAATCTTTGTAAATGTGTTGGTACTTCTAAATCTACTTCTAGAATTCCTCCAAATGCATTTTTATCACTCCAGAAAATCAAATGTCTTTTAGTTTTGCTTTATTTCTTTTTCGTCTGCCCAATTAAAGTTTCTAACCGGCACTATCTGACACATGGCCAACTCATAGAAATTGTGGAGATGTGGTATATAATATATGACTTTGGCCTTGATGTGTCGTATCCTCCATTATTGTGAACTTGAGCATTGTTAGCTTCGCTCACGATTAGCTCACCTATTTGATGGTCGTAATAATACTCATGAATTGCTTTAGCGTATATATTAGGTATCATACTTATTCCTTCTCTGATTCCAGATTCAATCAATAAATATATCATAATCGTTTAGCAAGTATAATTCTACCTGACTTATTTTCAAACTAGTCTCGCGACCTAGTATGAGTGCAATACAATAAGGTGTTGGGTCAAGTTCATAGTTATCCACCGACACAGATTTAAATTTTTCAAAAATATCAATCAAATTAAAGTCTGTTTCTTTATGCAGTGGTCGTGAAGATCGCCAAAAGAATTCAGTTTGAAATGTTTTATAACATTTTTGTACATATCCATGATCCTCTGCGCTAACTGCTGATCCGGTTAGGTTTGGTTTCAACTCAATTTCATTAAATATGTTAAATGAACCCATATAGTTGTGTGGATGAATATCCTTTCTCAAAATTCTGGTTTCCGTATACTCAAAGTGTTTTATTTTTTTCTGTGAATTTATCGTCGTTTAGATTTTTAGCAAGTTGCTCTAGTCATTTTCCCGTAAACCGATAACTATATAAACAATCTTGTTGTTCTTTTTACAAAACCCTTTTGGAGGCGTTCGGGGCTTGCAGTCCATTTCTAAAATCTATCAACTACAAAATTCTTACTAAACGATATATATTTTTCATCATTATTTGGTATTATTGATACTTCTTGATCTGAATCTTTTTCTCTTAAAGCTTTGATACCGAGATGAGAATCGTGTGAAATTATGAATATATAATTTGGAAAATATTTTGGATATTTATAACTTAAATTACACTGTAGATGTAATCATGATCTCTTACTTTGTAGGTGGCTTCGACAGACCCTATCTCCTTTTTAGTTTTCACAGATAGGACATATATTGGTGAAATTATAATGCCTTATTTCCATATTAATAAATATCATGTCAGCAGCCTTAAGTGGTCTTAGTTCTTCATTAATAGTTTTGAAAATTGATCCTAAATATTTATAAACATTAACTGTACAGTCTTCTCCTCTGTAAACTATGGGTTCATACTCCTTGTGAGTCGATTTAAGATAAAGGCAAAATCCTGATGATGTGTGTCTGTCTGTTTTTATTGTTCATGGCGTATATGTAACGTAAAATGAATACTGAGTACTGTTAGCTATTGGCCCAATAATACTTTCAAAATCATACTAAATAACAAAAGGAGCCTTTCGTTGGTAAGTTTTAAATATTACAAAATAACCCTCTATTGGCATTATGTATATTGTGTTAGATGTTTGGTTCCATAATCTTGTGCATTCTTGTAATTCTAGTTGGTCTTGTATGTTTTCTACTGGTTTATATACATTGACGAATATATTAAATTCATTTTCAAATGTTTGTATATTTATTGGATCTTTATTAAATGCTGTAATTATATGACCTATACGGATTATCTCTAGGTCCGTTTATAATTGATTATGTTGCATCCAAAAAGCATCTGTTGTCACTATTTTGTATATTAGGACGGGGTTTGTCTTTTTTTAATCCATTCGGGTAAATCTCTGTATGACGTTCCTACTAATGGCTTAAATTTTTCAGCATGCAAAGTTAATAATTGTGTCGTATTAAAAATCAATGTGTATCTACACTTATTTTCTGATCAAAAATTGTATCTACTATTTCAAACAGAACTTCAATTGTACTTTACATTTTATTTTTTGTTCATTATGTGTTTAGCTGGTGTTATATGATAGCTAATCGACATAATGACGATTATTCATAAAAGAAACTGGACTTTTAGGATCATAGTCTAGATCTCTTAAAACTATTCTTTGTTAGTGTAGGTCATTTGATTATATAAGTTTTGTGGCCTTTACATTTTATGAAGAAAACCACCATACCTGCCAAACACAAATATCTAGTATAAAAAGCCTGAGTTTATGCCCAAATATATATAGTATTATCACACGGTTCAAATGGTAGACCCGTCTAGGGAGAATGTTTATTCATAATATAGCTAAAACATGCATATACCTGGTTATATTGGAGACAATTTGAGGGTCTATTAAATAAAATAAAAATGTATTGTTCTATGATAGTACGCATATATAGTATTAGATACTTGACATTATTGGTTGATATGAATTTTAGAATTTAGGTGACTTTACCGATTGAGCTGTATAGGTAAGAATTTGAACCCTGTTGTTCATGAGCTGTTTACAAGACATCTGCCATAAGTAAACCTTGACCTTGGTTTAGTTTATCGGATGTATAGGTAGTACATGTATTTATGAGCCTTATAAAAATAAACTGCATAAAATATAGTACGGGATGGAATTGCTTTGCTGAGACTTTTTCTCTGTAGAAATTATTAATAAACAAAGTTCTTTATCTAGGCCAGCTACCATAAGGGAAGTGTATTCGATCCTTATATAGGGTAGAAACTACAGTATTAATATATGACTAAGATGGACCAATTACTCTCAGCGTCAGACTTGTGACTTGTGAACCAAACGTTTACGGTTCAAACCCAGGTTTCCGATTAAAATATTTTGCAAGGTGATTGAGTATCACCTTTCTAAAGAAAAACCGCATAAAAAGCCGAAAAAAATCCTATACGGAAATAAAAGGACACACACTCCAAAAATAAATAATAAAACACATACCGATAAAGTGTGTTGAAGCAAGACCCAGAATCTTGTGTTTGGAAAAGAAACAACTCCAAAACCATACACCTGAAGTATTATCAAACATGTATGCAAATGAAAAGCAAAAAACCATACTGCTGAAGTATGTTGAAGCATCACACAAATTCTTGTGTATGCAAAATAGAACACAATATTTTGATAGCGACGAGCAGGAAAAAAGATCTGCAAACAATTCCGACCTCTCCCCCGTGGGTAATGTGTTTCTTTCCAAGGATTATTCACGGGGAAGAGGCTTCAAGTAGTAAGGTGGGCATTTTGCAAAACAATTTCAAAGTTAATTTGGATTCATAGTGAATCTGAAATTAATACAATTGGTGGATATTCGCTGACTTTTCATACTATGTTTTTTGTGTTTATAGAATGATGAATATTTTTATTGGAAAAGAAACACAAGGAGAAAATTGCTCATGGCCAGAACAAGCTGTTGGTGGGTTTGTGCTCTCAATTATGTATCATAAGGGCTGTGCATACGTTAAAAGATCACTTGAATATCAAGCTGTATATAAAAAATTAAAGAACCTAACAGAACAGACCCAGACCCACCCATTAGTTAGTTGAAAAATTACCTAAAGGTAAAGTTTAATTTGTTTTTGATTAAATGGGTTATTCTCATCTTTAGAAGATAAAATGTGAATGTGGCAAATGGATTAAAACAGTTAATTATATTATTAATACAATTTTGGTATAGGCACTGTCTTTTCATCCTATGTTGTTTGGTATGTGGTTGGCCCGGGCCTATGGCTCTGACGACCACAGAGTCACGTTTGTCTCATAAAAATTTGTTGACCACTGAGCCAGAAGTTGTGCTCGTTAAAACTGATAACCTCTGTGCCAGGAGCTACGCCTATAAACGATTGACGACCATTAAACCTGGTTTTATTGCTATAACAACTATTGTTTGGTCAGTTTCCATGGTTCTTCTCATTAAAAACAATTGATGACCGCTGAGTCAGAATAAACGTTTCCTATACTACACAAATTTGATAGCTGTAGGCAGACCGAAATAGTGTCAATCAATCCAAGCAGTCTCTACCTTATCCGTGAAACAACAGGTGAAATAATATTTCCAAAATTTTATTATAAAATCTAAATCTGAAAAATATTTTTCACGTACGTGAAATAAATCTTTGGAAACGAATTTTACGTAATAGTTATATACGTTGATATTTGTTTTATCGTCAGATAAGTGTACTGTGCACGAGGTGTCCCGTCAACCTGGACAAGGCGAATGCCGAGTCCGGTGGAAGCTTGTTACCGAGTTACACAGTACAACTATCTGACGATGAAACAAATATTAATCCTATTTAAAGGTTTTAATCCCCAGTAAATCCCTACATTGGTGATTCTTGACTGAATATTATCAAATGTAATTGATTTTTGTTATGGAGAGTCGAGATGCGAAAGCCCAACCACCCTATTAAAAATGAGAACATTCCTTTGTTTCTAGAAAGCCATGAACTGAATAAACAAAGTCATTCGCCCCAAGATTTACCCCCACCCGAGGCGATGGATACAAATTATAACAGAATTATGCACATCTATAGACCACACTCATTAATATCTGAAGGTTTCAAGTTTATCTTGATCTCTGTAGAAAGTTTGGTATTGCCGTATATGCGTGCACTTCCATGCTGGCAGGATTACAAAATCTCTACGTTTTCTTTGAAATGTTTAGGGGTGAAAATGAGATAACCACAAAAATTTTACGTTTGCACTATTCGATTGTCACTATTCTATATTGCTATGAATCTTGTTCATGTAGAAGACATTAACACACTCATTGTAAAACTGCACGTGAAATACAAGTCAAAATGAAACACTCGCGAAGAATTACATAGGTTTTAGAACATATTATGACAGGGCCATAGATAAAATATTATTGATTATAGTTCCTCAGATCTCTCTGTAATCGTTTCCTGCACATCTTGGACATTCTAATGTTTGTGTTCGATCCCCAATGTTCTCAAAATCTGTGTCCTGTGGACTCTGAATTGCTACTCCTAAACCTTCAAGTTTTGAAATTGTGAATTACGTTAGGTGCATTTCCCCCAAGAATTTATAAAATATATATAGTTGGCAACAAAAGTAATTAAATGAAGAGAGAAAAAAACTGTTAATGATTTCAAAAGAAGAAGGAGGTTTACTGAAATAAAAGTTTCTTAATTTACTTGATTGCCCACTGATGGACTCCCTCTTTTCTCAACTGGACACCCATTTTTCCTATTAGGGCCTTCAGTTTATTGAGGCTGAGGGTCCAGTGTCAAAGACCTACATACAGCCCTGGTTGGCGGGGATTAAATAGTAAAGCCTCACTGGACAGATTTGTAATGTACATATCGATTAGGACAATAATGACCTCTAATGAGAGTCCGTATGTCTTAAGAGACTTCTTTTGTATCCCCCTCATTGCTCATCTGTTTGTGTGTCTGTCCATGAACATTTATGTTTGCAAAGCATAAATCTCAAACCATTCAAACTATTTCAACCAAACTTTGTACACATGTCACTCAAATTTCGTAGAGGTGCCTTTGGTGCTTTCAATTTTCTGCATTCAATATTGTTTGTGTAACAATGGGAACAAGGTGTAGCATAAGTAGGATATAATCTAAGCCTGACAGACCATAGGGTACTATCATAAGTAGCATAAGAATTTAGAGTCCTGGGGTCTGAAGAAAGAAAGCTTAGATAGGACAGGAGCAGCGGCAGTTCGGTAGTTGCATTAGACGTAAATTGATCCCTCACTATAACAAGCCACGTTACAGTGATCCCTAGACAGCAGTTGTTTTGATGCTTCAAGTCCAAACCAACCAGAAACCTGACTCGGTTGTGAAGATCTGGTTTGTGTTTTCCACGTTGAAGACTTCTCTTTACATCAAGTCAGCGCAGCAGCTTTTGATTGGCTGAAATGCAAGAGTGAAATTTACACCATGACCGTCATTTGCACTAAGCCAAGTTCGTGTATACTCATTTAAATGTACTTCCAGATAAAACACATTAAAAGTCAATACATTTTATTAAATATATTTTATGTACAACATAAATGTCATGTGATTCAAATTCAATACAGACTGTAGTAATTTAAGTACCCGAACATTCTGAAATAGTACTAATCAAGCGCACTAATGGAATGCCAGCTAACCTATACAAAGCACACAGTGTGGATCCCATTAAATATGCTTATTATAGTTCAATCATTGCTACTAACTTTATTCGTTTAGTTTTCGTTCTTGGCTGATGAGAAGCAGTTATCATTGAACCACAACCGTTCGGGTCACAGGGGAGCTATTAGGATGAGCCGTGACGTAGAGGTCGTGACTCTGTGATGGACTTGAGTATTATGAAATGATGGAAGGCGCAGGGGTACAGTCGGTCTTACTTCAGAGTGGAGGCTTCCACAGCCCAGGCTCTCTGTTCTCGAACTGGAGAGACATAGAGTGATGGTTTGTTTCTCAACCTCGTTGCAAACAAGTCTACTACTACATTCCTAAACAGCTGTGAAAGTGTTTCTGCTACCAATTGGTGTAGAAACCATTCTGTGATGACGACCCGTCCCTCTCTAGACAGGCTATCCACCAGAATATTTATATTTCCTGGAATGTGGTGGACTCTGGGAGTGATATCCTCCAAAGATGTCCACTGGAGGAGGTTCCAGACTTTTAAGTATAGAGAAGGGACTTGGGTGCCACCTTAACATCTAAGATTGGCAACGACACGCGTGTTGTCCATGGCGACCATTTTATATGGGGTTCATGCAGTCCTTAGTTCTAGAAAAACTGCACACATTTCTAGGTTGTTGATATGAAGCGAAGATTATTTCCGATACCACACGACCTGCAGGACTACCCCCTCTGTTAGATTATCCGGCAAAATAAAGTTCCTGTCTCAAGCGGAGACACCCTGAACAGATTCAATCTGTGCCCCAGCAAATATTTCAAGTATCTAAGGCGGAATCATTACAGAGGTGTAGCCGCTTCGCATAGGGTGTCATCAAAATCGACAGAGGGCGATAGATACCTCCTTCGACAAGTTGAAAGAGTCAGCCAGAAAGAGATTGCACGGGATTTCTATGACAGCCATCATGCGAGCCTTGAGTTCCATAGCTTAGAGAGTCTTAACGGAGATACGGGCCCACTTCACAGTTGATAACCCACCTTGGGTGTTCCTGAGTCCAGGGCAGGAATCTTCAGGGGCCAAGTGGCGCGAATGGACCCTGTAACCGGAGGCGTAAACCGGGGGCCGCACCCCTTCTGTTGTCCGGCTGCCTCTTGGCCTACGGACAAGTTCTGTTTTAACTCCTTAGACATCGCTGAATGGGGGAAAAACAAAGGGTCTATTTTAGATTGCGCCCCCGAAATCTTATCGAAACTGGAGAGGATTCTCGTGTCCAAAGACCCAAAGGTTTCGGATAACGATCTGGGGCACGGAGGCAGTAAACTTAGTTTACCGCCTTGCCAAAAGCTCAGACTTTATTCTCTTCCATCGCCTGACCCGTAGGGGACTCCAAAGGAAGAGAAGAATCTGGCACAATCGGGTCCTTCTGGAAATTATTTGAGTCGACTAGAATTGACAATTCATCGTCCTGTCTTCGCTTATGGGGCGAGACAGGACTATCCCTTCTTTTTTATCCCCTGAGAGAAGGGGACTTTACGTTTGAAAGTTCGTCGTCTTGTCTCCGTTCGTAGGCCGAAACAGGACAACCCAGTTCCGTCTCTCTCGCTGGATAATGGAACTAACAACCCCCTATTGATACAGGGGGAGAAGAGCGGCAACCCCCATTTTTTTATAACTAAGCCGGAGATGTGGACGGGTACAGTCTACGGCCTACCCGGCCCACTCACGAACGGAGCTATGGCAAACTCATTCATTGTGTCATGGAGTGGAGGGAGCTGTGAGGGTGGAAGAGAGATATGTGAGACTCACCACTGGGTCTTGAGAGTCCGCCCCAAACCCCAAAGAGATTCAATGAGAACATACGGAAAAAGCGGGGTGTCAACCATATCCCTTTCACTAGACCGGTAATCAAAACCCAGTGCTCGGTCCCAGTAGAGAAAGGATGGTGGCAACCCAATCTATTTCCCGTGACTGGTGATGAAAGCCCCGTGCCCAAGTAGAGGAGCGGTGACTAATATCTAAACCCTGAATCTCGACTCCGATAAAGGAGAAACCTTCAACTTATGCGCAGGTCTAAACGAAGGAGAAGATGACAGCCCTTTCCTTGCGCCGGAAAGGCATTACTCTCGTATGGATGTTGGTGACTTCCTTACCGGAAGTGCTATTGATAACTCCCTCATGGAAGCGTACCATTCCCTTACCTTGAGAAGTGCCACGGATCCCTCCCTTACGAAGCTGGCGACTTCCTTACACCATGAAGTATTATTGACCCCACTTTGAGAAGAAGAGAAGGATGCGACTCCCGTCGTCTTGCTTCAGCGTCAGCTTTCTGCTAAATCACACGCTTCATCTGACAATTAGCTACAGATAAGACATACGTCAGTGTGAGCACACATAATGCATGCCAAGCAGATGGCGTGACTGTCCCAAGCATCCTTCTTACGGCTGCATTTGCCAACTCCTTGTGCAATACTTACAGGTTGAAAGAAAATATTTTATTTTTTTTTAAATATGAAGAAACAAAATACCAACTGGAGCAAATCTGTGGTGAGTAATACTTGCGGCAATACCGGTTACTAATGAGGGGATAAACTAATGTGGCATGTTGACATGCGAAGTTCTTTACCATGGTTTGTACCAAACCTTTCACCGAGTAGTAAAACTCGCACTGTAAATATCCCATTGGTACTATTTCTTATGGATTTTATGTCCATTCAACGCAATATATTACCTGAAGCTGTCGAATTACTTGATTTTATTATTCAGTGCAGCACGGCTGTTCTCCTTTGCCTCCATTTCGGTTCTTTGCCAATTGGGTTATCATTCAGATATGTTTTTTCGTGTACCCAATATGTTACCAAGCGCAAAATCTAATTGCATTTGGTGTGTTTGGTTTCCGGTCGTTGGTTTTCCAATGTTATAAAAGGACGCATAGTGGGTGTTCCGGGAGTTCTGTGGTTGGCCGTCAAACAGACAATATCAAAAGACCATATAATTTGCCCGTTGTTTTGCTACCCAGTTGTTGTACATTGCTAATAGATAGTTGCATCTCCAGAGTTTTGCCAATATTAAAGGCGTTTCCCATACTTTTCCATTTAACGATATGATCGTATGTGGGGAGGTAAACTCGAGTATCATTAAAGTTATACTGAAGTTCAAGTTTCCTCCCTTAAAGTTGAGGACCTTAATTTAGTCAATATCTATATTAATTAAATATCAGCGTGAGTGGTCACATTATTCCTCTTTTTGATAGATTTAATCATAATAATATTAAGGGTATATACTGTTCAAAGAACTTGTATTGCTTGTCTTACATTTTTACTGTCTGTCCATCTGACTGTCTCTGTCTTGCTGTATTTTCCAAAGTATATAGTTATTTTAGGTAACTTTACAATCTCACTGTATCTATATATATATTTTTTAACGATTTAATAAATATTTTTGTTGACTTATCTGGGATCCAATTGTAAATAATTATAGATTCATCTTTGGCATTCAAAGAACAGTGGTAAAAGCTGTTGAGGTAATGGCAATACACAGCATCCGAATTGTGCACTTAAGGTAGCTTGCACAATGATACCCATGTGAACTGATCAAAAAACAAAGTCCATCATTATCAGTAAGTTTAAACGACACAGGCTAAAATTAATGATATAGTACTAGATTCAACTTTGACTTAGAAGCAATTTTCCTTTAATAAATAATAATGAAAAGATTAATTTTATAAATAATAATTACACCAACAGCTTTTTGATTCAAAACCTGACTACAGAATCCATACCTGTAGCTAGGTCGATCAGTGCAACACATCCTGTTTTTGGGACACTAAATTAACCGCGGGACGTTTTAAGATGTGAATTTGTCACAGTTAATGTTCATTTCGATTACTGTGAAAGAATCGTCAAATGATGATGAAATTCATGGAGTTTTTCCCCAGTGTGTTTACACTGTGAACACAGTAAAAGGTAGTGTGATTAAAGAATGCAGTAACATGATGCAAGATAAACATATTTCAGATCACTCTTCTATTCTGGATAAAATGTTTATACACCATGATCATAAACATGTAGAAATGTGAGAAAACCCTACATCCATTTTTGCAATATTTGGTACATAATTACAAGGGTTATTTCAAGCCCAGTCCCTACTTTTAACAAACTTATTAGGCTTGCTTATCGAAATTGACAAAATATTGTTTTCTTATTCTTTATTGCCCGTCATTAAAACTCTCATGTGTACAGGACAATATGTAGACAAAAGAGATGCTTGCTAAATTAATAGCAACTACTGATTGCAGCAAGTGTAGTATTAATTCGTGAACTTTGATGTACTTTAATCTGTTAAAGCAGAGATTAGATACCAACATTTCAGGGTTTGAATCCAGAATCTCCCCAGCTGTACCTGAGAATTTGCTACGCAAGTTATCCAAACTGACGTCCCTAGCCAATTACTGTAAAATATTGCTCGTGCTCTTAGAGATATGTCCCACGGTATATTATAGGACACGCAATTTCAGAATCCACCCTCAGTGGCGGCGCGAGGGTTTGAGGCGCCCGGGGGTAATGTTCTTTAGTGGCGCCCCCTACTTTGCCGCAGAGAACAGTTTTTATGTCAGTTGCCAACCTCCAAGCGCCCTGGGGCAAATCTCCCGCGAACCCCTCCTTGCGCCGCCACCTCCCTCCCCCGCCCCCATTTTTGAAAATGGAGGCGGATATTTCATCCATAAACGTTCAGTTCCAGAAATACCCTGCATGTCCCCATATCTCCAACAACACTGAGCATCAAGTCATACCAAGACTGAATGTCAAACTCTTAGCAAGAATGTCAAAAGTCAACATATATTATCATACTGCTGCAATGAAATGACAAAATGTCTCATGTGTGCTGTATGTCTTTTGGGAGTAATATGAGTTGACGGACCAAGAATGAACTCAGAACCCACCTACCCACCCCCACTCCTGGACTATATCTGAATGTTCTGCAGCTTCAGTTATCCAAGGCAATGTCCAAAGCCAGTTCTTGTGACATTAAACACTAAAAGTTAGAAGAAAAATATCGGACTTTATGGCGAATCAACTGAATGCACAAACAACATGCATGATATTTGCAAGGCCTATCTTTGTTTCTTCATTAAATGCTATATTTAGAAAATGCCCTGTTTAGAGCAAATAGAGGCGGGACTTTCATCTCTAAACGTTCAGTTCCAGCACAGATCCTGCATATCCCCATGTCTTCAATTAAAATGTATACAAGCCATGCCAAGAGTGAATGTCACAAACTCTTAGCAAGTATGACAAAAATATACATGTATTTATATCACTGCTGCCATGAAATATCGAAATAACTTCTGTGTGTTATATGTCCTTTGGGAGTAATATGAGTTGACGTACCAATGAACTCAGACTCCCCCCCCTCCCCGACTCTATCCGAATGCTCTGCCACCTGAGCTATCCAAGCTAATATCCAAAGCTAGTTCTTGCAACATTTCAACATTTACAAGCAAAAGAGGAACATCGTACTGATCATCATAATGCACAGCGTGTGCAAAGAGGGAGGCATCTAAATGAATACTAGTCTTACAGACTTGGAGGGTTTGATGTAAATTGTGTCACAGAATGTGCAGTAAACCAGTTGACATCGGCAACACTTTTCCAGATCTATGGATTTTCGTGTTTGCAGTATAGTCACATCTTCCTGTAAAGACAATTTTGAAAATATAAATGTCGTTATCATCGTTGAATTTTTTAAAAAATATTTCTAAATTATCTCTGCAGGGGTGAATTTAAAGTCATTATTGCATTGAATAAAGATGAATTTCAGGTTTCTTAAATCAAATTTTTCACAATTGAAGCATATTGTGAATTCACTTTTTTTATGGTCTACCAATTTTTGTGATCTTCGAGACTGTTACAAGCAACAATTTAAAGACCAAATGAATAATGTTTCTTCCATGGAAGCAATAAGAACCCATCCTCAGTCCACGAATTTAAATACCCACAAAAATATCATTCTTTTGCAAACCCAGGAAAACTGATGCCCACAAAAATAAATGAATTCGTAATATTTTAAGGTATTTCCATGAAAAATGGTAGTTTACACAAGGTAGCTTGATTTAGTGACAATGCTCCTCCTACTCCTCAGCTAGACATATCTAAGCAGTTGTTGCCTTTTGGGGATATCGACTGGCGAGGTTAGGCCGTGTTCAGATTGCAGAAATATTGCTATAGATGCCATATCGAGCCTATTGCAACGACATTTCGAAACAGTTGTCATGCGTCGAGAATGGACTTCTGGTTCATACCAACCGATGTGGATTTTGACATTCCCTGTCCACAGCGTCTCTGTCGACAGTTAGGACCTCAATGGACTTCTGGTTCATACCAACCGATGTGGATTTTGACATTCCCTGTCCACAGCGTCTCTGTCGACGGTTAGGACCTCAGTGTGAAAAGCAGGCGTATGAGTCTGATAAAAACCTTGTTACAATTGGATGGAAATCATTCCTGCGAAACGAAAGACCTTTTGACACTTGGGTCTTGAAGCTGCCTCTCTAAACAATGTAACAAGTCAGAACCTCGACCAGACTGCGGTAGCTGTTTGAATCGCGGCTGATCGTTCTTGGCCAGCAACAGCCGAAAAACCTCCTCGATCGATGTACGGAAGGCTTATTCTTCTCATAACTTCTCATAAAACAAAGAATGAGATGACACATACGCCTAGTATGATGCATGTGACGAAGCTACGTGAGGACGCCTGCCGAGACGGACTGCGATCTAGATTGGGAGTCTGGCCAAATTGGGATACAATAATCTTCAGACGATCGCAAAGTGTATCTTCATGAGCGTGGAAATGGTAAGGGATGGTATCGGCATCCGCGACTTTATCGTCGCCATAGCCGATACCGCATTGGTAAGCCGGGACGGAATCGAAGCTGTCCGCTGTTCCTTGTGTGAACCGTCAATGGTCTGAGAAAGGTACTGGGCAGCCGGGGCTGGACGGCCACCACAGCCGCTGCAGGGCTGGTTATCCGTGATGGCCATGCTGGAGCTGTTCTACAATAGTCCATGATAGCACCGGGCCTACCTGACTTCACCTAATTACAAGGTCTGATCAAAATTGAATCAGAAATACAGTCTCGAGAGTAAGAACAAGCTTAGCCAATCAAATGCAAGATCACCCTCGTTATTATTTGTGAATCTTTCTCATAATCGAAGTCCTTTAAAATCTTTATGATATAAGCATATAATTAATGTTTTATAAACTTTGGATCCTAAATATGACTTTCAAAGTGGTAACAAGCTTACTCACTCAGATGCAAGATTACATCATTAATATGCATAGATGTTGATCATTATCGAACTCGTCTGAGATCGTGATGATGTAAGCCAATATTGCAAGTTTGATCAAAATTGGGTTAGAACTATGGCCTCCAAAGATGTAGGAAGCTATTGTTGACGGACAGATTATGCATGAAACACAACGCTGTACTGACACAGGGGCAAACAAAACGCGCTTTTGGCATTATGGCCTAGTGAGCTAAACATTCATTGTTACCTTGGAAAATGTGGTTCGAGTGCTAATACATAGAGTAACATAAGTTCTTAAATCACAAACCTTTGAAATTTTAAAACAATTGTCATATTGACATCACACAAACAAGTGAGAGGAGTGATGTACCAATCATCCATCTATTACATCGCATTGGGTAGGATACAAGTTAGGTGAGGTAGGACAGAGAAATCCTGCATGAGTGTTCCGCGCAGAAAAGTACGGTCCAAAACACAAGGGAACGTAAACGTAATAAAGTCTGCCCCATCAGCTTGGGCAGACACATGAAATCAAATCCGAGGTACGAAATATTTCTCTCACAGGAAAAGATTTCTCTATCCAATCCACAAACCTGCGGAAGATTCTTTTTCTTGTCTAGTATGTGGTACATTTTAAGTGAAAACTTCACAGAGTGTAATACAATACGTATTGATGATGGCAAGCGAATGACGTCACAATTAAACGGGTGTACATATCTAACCCCAGTAGCCCAGGGTGAAGCTTGGAATAGCTATGTCCAGTGTGCAAAGAATAGAGAAATCTATCCAGCGCAGATGAGATTTTCTGCTTCTTTGGCAAAAATCGTATTATCTAACGGATATAGTGACCTACTTTAAGAATAACTATGTATAGCTCGTGGAGATGCAATCTGTAACAATGTTTCTTAACCCTTCTATGAATGGTGTCTGAGAAATAATGTTCAATGCAAAAATTTAACAAAATCATTGAAGCAAGAAATCTGTCATGCTGACTAGTCAGATGTTACTCACATAGATGCATGCCTTCACCACGCCTCTTGACTATAATAGAATGACTAAGAAACTGAACTTAAACACCTAGATAATCAAGTTTTTGCTCTTCACAACACTTGACCCAAGACTTTAAATGAATCGGTTGTCAGAAAATATGCATCATTTTATGACTCAAACTGAATAAAACTTCATTAAAGTTGACTACTGTCCATGATAAGATTCAGTTACATAAATAAAACACCCTGTTATGAAATTTAAAAGAGCTACATCAGTACAATAACTGGAACCAAAGTTTTATCCAAGTGTGATGCCAACATCAATATCAACACCACTGCCAAAGCCAAAGCCAACATCGCGGCCAGTGTAACTGAATTATCTCTTCCAATTATTGAATATGGTAGTGAAGCTAATATATAACACTTGAGATATGACTAGCAGATATAGTCTCCCTTTACAGTAAATATGCTACGTACAGTATTATAGTGGTTCCTCACTGTGAGACTAGCTGTGTTCTGTCATACGCTGCATTCATCTGCAACACAAAAGGGCGATAACTCAAACAAATATTGAAGGAGCAAAGTATTTTTAACATATGCCATACCATTTGCCAAGTTTCAATGCGATCCATTGAAAGCTGTGAGACTAGTTGCATGCACAAGATTTTGTCACAGACTGCATTCAGCTGCAAGCCAAAACAGACAATAACTCTTATAAAAAAATTTACGTGATTTGTCGATATCCGCATCTTCATGTGATGGCCATAATATCAATTAAGTTTTATGGCAATCCATCAAAAACTGCTGGACTAGTTGTGTTCACAAGATTATGCGACGGACAAAAGGTCTGATGGACGGACACGGAGATTGCCACGGAGATTGTCTATGAAATAATAATAATAATAATAATTATTATTATTATTATTATTATTATTATTATTATTATTATTAATGTAAACAAATTTTTTCAGTATCAAATCTTATCTTTGTTTATTGTATTCATGGATATACAATGTAGTAATGACTGAATGTTCTCAGAAGTTGCGATTTTCAAGTTTGACTTTGGCATCTAATATTCTTTTTACAAAGTAAATGAATATGTTGCAGAATCTAAATTTCATGGCGATTTATTGCTGTTTAACCACAGTTTCAAAAATGATGTAAAAAAGCCACTGTGTGTTCATTTGAGCGACTTTATAGGATTTACGATTAACTAGAGATCCATCATAGCAATAAGACAGTTTGGCTTAAGAAATCACAAATTCTAGAATAGCATACAGTAGTGTTGTTGTACCCTACGATATGTCTTCCGTCACAGATTAATAAAAAATAACACCAAAGCAAACAATAAAAAAACCAACAACTTAGAATGTGTTAGGAGAACACGGATGCCGCACCACACTGCCTAAAATGACCTAAACCCAAAAATTAACCAGAGTGGGAAAGATGGACGGAAACATCCTCGGCCGATTAGCCTAGAGCATTGGTCTTCGGTAAATTAGCTCCCAATCCAGCAGAGGTTGAGTTTTTCTTAAGGTCTTATTGCAAAATTAGAGCTCCAAGATGGGTATAATGGACCTGATAAAAGGAACATAATAGTGTATTAATATTATTTTTCATTGTATGATGTGGCCATTTGATTTTTCTATTCTATATTTGTATTACATTTCTGAACATGACACCAATGAACTGTTACAGTGTCAAGAATGTCTTCAAGCGGTAAATATATGTATAATCTGGCTAGGTGTCGTGTTAGTCTCTTCATAGCAAGCCGTGTTTCTGTGTGACAAGCTACAGTTATAGAAACTCTGAAATGTCTTACTGTTTCTGTGTGACAAGCTACAGTTATAGAAACTCTGAAATATCTTACCGTTTCTGTGTGACAAGATATAGTTATAGAAACTCTGAAATGTCTTACTGTTTCTGTGTGACAAGCTACAGTTATAGAAATTCTGAAATTTCTTACTGTTCCAGACATAAAATCGAAATGAAGCACTCTGCAACCACACATAACTATCACCGCCCTTGAACTAACTTGTTTACATGCAGACAAACCTGACTGTACCTTCTTTATCTCCACTCTTTAACAAGGGGATACTGTGATACGCTGTCTCTCTGTTCATCCATACATCCGTTTGTCTGTAATTACATGTGGAAACTAACCCCAATCATTTCCCACACTGAGCACATATGAGGTAAAAGTTGCATAAGATATTACAACAACAACAACAAAAACACACAAAAAAACACGCTTACATGCACATACAGAATTATAGATGCACAAAGGGACAGGATGCTATAGTCCGTAAGTTTTCTTTACAAAGCATGAGGACAATAACAGAAATAAATCGTGATGAAACTGATAACAATTTTATAGCATTCAGCACTTCACATATTCTAATGCGATTCTAACATTTGTACTAACTTCTATAACAACTATAGTAGAAGAACTGTGTATGATAGGTTTGTTATTTGTTTAATACGTGCAGGTGTGTTTCTTAGATCACATACCATTTCTTTTCCCTCCGGATTTGAATATTTGATTACAAAGATTTAGATCAAGGATATAGTAGATAACCGTTTGAGATAACAGGGTGAGCCTTCTGGAGGCATCTCAAGGAGGGAACCCGAACCATACCAAATTAGGTTACTGTGACATAATGTCACTCAGTCATCTGCATTTGCATATATTTGTTCGTTACACCCTCGATATCTTGGACCCTATTCACCTACACTCCGGAAAATTGGCATGTAGATGTATCTCAGAGAGAGTAACTTAATGATACCAAAATAAGGTCACTTTTACCTAATTTAGAGGCTTCAGTGGCTCTTGTATTTCCTCAATACGAGTCTGTATATTATAGCTTAATATAAATGAGTTTATGTTCGCGAGGAGATTCGAGTTTACACATAAACATCTTGCTTCAGGCTTAGTCTTCATTCTTAAAATATACATGATATACAATTTTCTGAACAAGGAAAGATACGGAGTGTCATAAGAAGAGCGAGGGAGAAAATAGAATGGTTTAATATGTAAGCCCTATGTTTCTCGCAGCAATCATAATTTTTATTATCGACCTGATGTGTTGGTTGTCTAAACATAGTGGAATATCGTGTCGGGAAGATCTTTTAACTTAGCACTACCACCTCTAGCGCTCATAAATCCAGTTGTTGGGTATCCAAGTAACAGGAATCAGATCTAGCAAATAATGTTTTGTTACTGGAGAAACTGAGACTTTATTGTGTGTGTATATATATATATATATATATATATATATATATATATATATATATATATATATATATATAGATATATATATATATATATATATATATAGATATATTTATATTACCTAGTTCCCACAGCTGAATCAATTCAGATTACCGTGGTGTGTCTTTGGGCAAGTCACTGCCTCAGCATGATATAACCTTTAACTTGTTGCTGTCAGTAAAACATCGAACCAAACTTAGCATGTAGATCGTACAGGTAATGCATGGTTCTAATTTGTAAGAAAGATTCCAGGGCAGAGTCATAAATGTGCATTCTGTGATATTGCTGCAGGCTTCAGACATTTGACAAAAGGAGGAGGATTTAGAACTAATTGTCTTTGCAATGCAGGATTATAAATTGAGACTTTATCTTTGCTTCATACTTCCAGCATACACGAATCATGAGCTACTTACAAGAATACGTTTTCGCCCCAACGCATCTTTGCCTTTTATAAATTTGATTCATACAATATACTACCCATTCACTCTTCTACTTACCGCTCTTCATAAGATAAAATGGCCCCTTTTTATAAGCTCACACCCCACCCCCATCCCTAATACGCCAACCTAAAGGTGGCCCCGGGTAGCCTATTTGTCTAACTCACACCTCTCACCTCTGTCCGCGTGAGTTCGAGTCTCGGCTCGACCAACATGGGTATGTGAGAAAGCTTGCAAGTAGCTTCCTCTGGGTCAGTGGTTCTTCCCGGGGTCTTCCCATATTCCTCCTCCACCAAATATGCTGGCCGCCATATGTAGCCTATCATGTGCTAAACAATTATCGTTAAACCTGATAAAACCGAGAAGAAAAAAACCCAAAGCCATTCTATAATGCATTTTGTTCCCCACAGCTGAGACCACCCATAAAATAAGTCTATTTGTACAGCAAAAGAGTGGCCTTATAACAGGAGAATCATTGCGGTACTTGAAAGTAAGCGTTATGGCATCAAGGCCTTTCATTTTTTTACAGATATATCCAGTCTTTCATCAAATATAGCCGCCGTTAATAATAAAGAAAATCCTTTATATGACTTTCAAAAACTACCACTAAAAACAGAAAACAACTTCAAATGATTTCTTCTCAAACTCCGCTGGACAGAACTTAACCAAATTTGACTTAAAAATATAAAACGACACTTGACATAATTTTACCAGCACTGACACAAAGTGTCCTGTCATAGTGGTTTTTCAATATTCCTCAAATCAAGACGTGTGCAGGTCATATCCCTGTAATACAAATCCCCATCCCTCGGTTAGCCATATATAATACCTGTATGGTAATGTGAAATTATGCAATACTCGACAGTCATTTACATTTGAAATCAAGTTCATCGTAAGCGATATCATGATCAGCTGAACTTATTGGTGAAAGTGTGTCAGTGTAATTTATTAATGATGGTTTGTTAGTTACTATCTTGTCTAAAGTGTTGTCATTTTTGGTTGTTTTTATCACATTTTGTTGGAAGGCTATTATCATTAATAAGATAGATCTAGCAGTTGGTGATAGTGTGAGTTGCTTGGTTTGGGATGACACTTGGTACAAACGAAGTCCATATGTCCTAGGTTGAACTCTCCGCCAATAATAATTGTAGAAGTACTATTTTTATTTATTATAGAAAGAGATAATTCAAACTGTTAGAGTGACGTGTCATCATCAGGGTAGATCTATAACAAGTAGCTTTTGAGCTTTGGATTTCGAATTCTACCAAAACAAGTTCACAGCCTGAGATGTATAATTACCTGGTGTAATGTTACGTAATGACAGTATCATTTGTAATCCAATCTGGTCTTAGATAACCGTTGGTGTGAATAGCGATGAGGAAAAACCCGAGTAACCCGAATAAGTACTTGAATGGGGGGGGGGGGGTGTTCTTGGGTGCTTTTTCTTGGGGGGGGGAGGCGGGGGGTTTACTCTGGTACAAAAAGATAAGACGATGAACACGGTAAATGACGCTGACGTGCTGACAAATATTGATGAAGATACAACAACTGGATAACCTTTGACACAGATTCTTGTAATTAACATTGAAACAAATTTATGCAGAAAGTATGTTGCTGGCCCATATTTCTTGCCCAAGTGCTTTTGCATTTAATTATTATGCAGATGTCAGCCAGGTGAGCAATCTTAGGCACAATTAGGCATCTTGTGCCAATTCTGTGGTTATTACTATATACAAATTGGAAGGCCATATAAAAACAATGATCCACCCACAGATACAGCAGGACCCTTTCCCTATGATTAGCATCCTTTCGCTATCCACGAATTTAAGTACCTTTCAAAATGTTAAATATTACAAAAAAGGTACAAAAATGTATTGCCAGAAAAATAAACAAACTCACAGTAAAATAAAATTAACAGTAAAGTGCCCCATCGTACTAGTTCCTTAAATGTGGGACGATTTTATACCTAAACTTTAATCTTTCATGTGTGTGTCTGGGGGGGGGGGGCCTCAGGGGTGAGGGGGGAAGGGTTGCTTCTCTAACAACATTTTTCCAGCGGAAAACTGAACACTTGGGGAAAACGTGTAACACAGGTTAAGGGAATTGAAACCAGAACTGCATAGATGCAAAGTGAGTTTGCTATTTCTAGTAAAACAAAAAAGATATTAAAATACAAGCTTGCTTTTACTCCTTAAGGACAGGTCTATTATTTGCATTATATTTCATGATTTCGTCGTTGCTACAGACCAGACATTTCAAGACCCAGTAAAAAATTATCCTTCTGTGAAAACAATAGCACCCCTTCCCAAATCCACAAATTTAGCTTCTGATGACATTGATAATTTTCTGTTGCTCTCAGTTTTTGTATCAGGCTCTAAAATGTTAAGACTTCAGTTGGAAATGAAAGAAAATACAGAACCATCGGTATTCTCCAAGTGTTTTATTATACTTCCTTGACATTACACATGTAAGTAAAAGCAATTAGCTTTAAAAAAAAAAAAAGAAGTTTCAAGTATCAAACTTAAGATAGGAGATCAACAAAAATGTACACTGATAGTCTCTGACCATAAATATGATAAATATTGTGGTACTGATGAAAGACTTAGTGAAAGAATACACAAAAATATACAAAGCATACAATTTTAAGATATATTTAGCTCATTTTTAACAACTCCTTTTGATGCGTTTGTAACTATTTATAACTATTTGTAACTATTTTACCTGGGATAAATACCACCGTCGATCGGATTGTGTTTCACGATGTTATATACTTGGTTAGCAGTCCAGCCTCCATTGTTTAGACAAGAATATATATTGTTACATGAGAAAATAATCACGGAATTATACTTTAATTTCCCATATTGGTCCCTAATGAATGAAAACTTGCTATCGGTATTACAAATTCTTTGATATAAGGTACAATGCCATTGATCCAATGACATATTATGAAAAATATATTACGAAATCTTGGCTTCAAAGGAAAACGTCTTATTATTATTATTATTATTATTATTATTATTATTATTATTATTATTATTATTATTAACACTTGTTAAGATCAACGCTGTCGATATCATTTTAAACCTAAGGACACTGACCCTTATTTCACTAAACTTTGCAAGTATTCTTCCTCAAATTGATATTTTAAAATATCTTAATTCAGTATATCTGATAATGAAATTTTCCCTAAAAATAAGTTGGTTGGCTGGCCTGTACAGATTTTGAACTCGCCACCCTTGGATAATGACACTGACGCACTACTAACTGAGCTACTATAGGACTGAACTGAAGTACTTACGACTTGACTTCCTCAGAAAATTCTTAGATGGTTTCATTTTCTGTTTATTTAAAACAAACACAACGCGTGCATGCTGTCATACATATTTCTTATATAGCTTTAAAACACACACAGCGCGTGCATGCTGTCATACCTATTTCTCATATAGCTTTAAAACACACACAACGCGTGCATGCTGTCATACCTATTTCTGATATAGCTTTTTGTGTCTTAATACACAGCAGCATTTGAATATTATATCGTGTGGAGGCAAACTGAGTACTTTGCCCATGGACACTCCACGGTAGCCAATTCTGACTGTCACACGGTGGGAATCGAACCGGCACCCTTCTGGTCATGAGTACAGTCTCATAACCCCTGAGCTACAGCGGATCAACATATGTACTAGGTCCGAGTAGCTATTATAATTAAAGGTGCAACCGACAGGTCAACCTTTGCTTTCTGTAAAGAGCGTGACAGATTCCTCAGTAGGGAAATAGTTACCACGCAAATGAGATTAGATCATATCTAAATAAGATAAGATCATGTTTTTGTAATTATTTTCCCGTTTTTCATCATGGAAAAAATGCTTAGTAATTCTCAGTCATTGTGGTACATTATTCAACACTTGATACTGCATATATGTACAATTCATGCACGGGTCCCTTTTGTTGTTTTATTCGTAACGAGATGATGTTATCATTGATGGCAGTACTTTGCAACATTCCAGTAACGTAACACCTTTATTTTCAACACTTGAAACTGCATTTATGTACAATGCATGCACAGGTCCCTTTTTGTAGTTCTATTCATAAAGAGATGATGTTATCATTGATGGTAGTATTTTGCACCATGCAAACAAGGTAGCGCCTATACTTCGCTGATTAAAAGACTGATATTGATTGTCCAGGTCATTTCTTTTCATCAAAGGAGATAAAACAATCCAAAAGGGACCAAATATAAAATAAAAAGTAGACTAACAAAGGATAATTCCAAAGGTTAGCAAATGATAGCTTCACGCTTCACTCAAAAATGTATCGGAAATGATCTTTTGGGGTTTAGCTGTGTATGCGTTAAATGTACAGTGTTTGCTTTTAATCAAAGTACAATTGGCAGATCGTCGTGTGAATTTAATTTGCAAAACCAAATAATAGGAACATTTCCAAATATAGAGTCATTGGGTGTGGCGAAGGTACCATTAAAATGAAGCAGAAAGTTTTTTTCTCTTATTCTGTTTTGCTGTTTTCTTGACATTCATCTAGTAATAAACCTAAAGCCTGCAAACTCTTCCTATATCAATCTTGTTTACAATAAATTTACAGGGACTTTTGTAACTATAATATATCTCTTTATCACAATTATTGTCTCTCATTCATCACAGTTTAGCTCAATTCTTTGTCTTTTGCATACCATATAGCAGGCAAATGACGACAGTCCACTGGAAGCCCATCTATGGTCTTATTCATTAGAAATGCAATCACTTCAGCATGGCTTTACCGTGAACATTTTTCATAATATATTTACTTTGGTGCTTTTCACTCAAAAGTTTTATTTTCTCAAAGAAACTTGCAGTTATGTAATACCTCAAGTATCAAACAAATGGCAGATAATTCTGAAAGCATATCATTAAGGGATACCTAGATAATGATTTCATGTGTAAACAAGATAATTAGAAAGGCATGTTAAAGTTTTTATTTCATACCAATACAATCAATACTCGAAATATTGCCTAGATACCTCATTCTGTAAATGTGATGGGTTAGAGCAAAAAGAGTTTTCATAAATCAAGTGCACAAAATTAAAGTCACATTACAGTATCATATTCTGCGGGACGCTTGGTAATATACACTTTTCAAAGCTCGAGAACTTTGGGTGACAAGATGTATTGAAAATATCATTATAGACATCTAAATGACTCGTATAATGTATCTGGAATTAAAACAAGTAAAAGACTCCTTCGTCCGCAATGAAAGTATAAAATGTATCCATCAATAGTATCAATATCCGTGGTCTAGTGATTGGTGGAAATTCACCAAACTTAGTATACAGGTTACCCATTTGGTGTCCATTTCTGAGAGGGAAATATGATTCTTGGGTCCTGCCCTGGGGTCTCAGGGAGGGTGTAAAATTCAAATGTACACAACTTGCAATTACAGTGACATTTTTAAGATGAAATTTTGTACATGCATTTATTGGAGGAGGATACATTATATATGTAAGGATTTGGGGTTACAACTCTTGAGTCAGGATCCGGAGTGGGTAGGGATTTGCAATGGCGAGCCATGAAAGTAGTTCTATTTTCATTTCATCCACATAGTTAATACCTCCCTAACAACCACCTCCCTTAACCAACCAAAATGTACCTATACAGTTAGTGGCTGCTGAGGTTATATTGTAATAATATACTGTTTGCTGGTGTCTTGATTGCCAACTTTCTGTTCATATTTTGAGCTTTTTTAAATAAAAATGTAAAATGCTATGTCTCCCTGTAATTGGCAATATAATGTGTTGCTAAACGTTCTTCATATTATACTGACAAGTTTAAAAATGATTGTGACATTTGTACTAATTTATATATACAAATATGGCAGAATCACTGTTTATGCTAGGTTTGTTAGTTGTTTAATACATTTATTTGCGTGTCTCAGATCACATACCAATTTTGTGTTTCACACGGATTTGAATATTTGACTACAAAGCTTTACATCAAAAGTGTAGTAGCATAACTCTGTTAGACAGTAAAGGGTGAACAATTATGTCTTAAACACTTATTCCCCTCTCCTCCTGACATTTTAGCTAACTATCTCGTGTGTTGTGCCTTCATTCGTTACGTCTCAATATATTGGATCCAATTTCAGCTACAATCGTGAACAATGGCAAGTGGATGCATCTCAGGACGGGTAACTGGGCCATAACAAAATAGGTCACTGTGACCTAATTTGTATGTTTCAGTGAGATTTTTATTTTGACGTGTTCGTTCGTTTTGCCATCAATATCTTGCGCTAATATTTCGCCCACTTTCATAATAACTGGTATGTAAAACATCACTACAAAAGTAACTTGACCATAGATAATTATGCTCAATTTGATCCAATTTTCATACATAAGTGACTACTGTATTTACAGCTTTCCGCTTGTTACACCCTCCATATTGTGGACCCTCTCTTACCAACACTCATGAAAATTTGTATGTATGTATGTTTGGTTGGGTTACATTTATTGAGATTTATCCACAATGCAGTTCTTATAAGTGTATGTGAAATACGGCCCAAAATGTTGAGGGTGTAACTAACACACAGCTGAAAATATTAAGTAATTTGCTCGTTACACTCAATATCAAGAACCATATTTTGCATTCACTTTTGAGAAATTAGTAGGCAGATGTATCTCAACTTAAGTAACACAATCATACCAGCACTAGGTCAATGTGACTATTCTTTTTTTAATTTTTAGTTATTTGATATTTGCATTCTAATTATCTTTAGACATCCACTTGTTACACCGTGAATATCTTGGACCCTATTTCACCTACACTCAATAAACTTGCTATTTGGAGCATTTCAAGGTGGGTAAGCCAACCGTGCAAAAACTAGGTCACTTCTCTATTTGTATCACTATGTTCGTTACACCCTCATCAGAATATTACATCGGCAAGAAGTTTCGTATTTAAAATAGAGAAAAGTAAAATGATTTATTCTCCAAAACTGCTATACAGAATTTGACACGAAGCATCCTGCAATAGAGGGCTTTCACATTGTACAAATAATGCTAATTGATCATCAAATATGGCCGCAAAAAAAAAACAAAAAAAAAAAAAAAAAAAAAAAACAATTACACACCTTTATCTTTAACAAAAACAAAACAAGAAAACACTCAATTTAATTTGACCAACACGTATTGACAGTATTTTGGCATTTCGGTCTTTCAGTGTTGTACAAACCATGACGTGTGCACGTCATATCCCTACAATACAATCCCCATCCCTCGGTTATCACACATGTAAGACTATGTGATATTATGTAATACTCGACAATCCACTTTAATTTAACGAGGCGAATCAGACTGGCACATACTTTTTATCTACCTTATCAGTAGCAGGAAATTTGTAAATTCGTTATTATTCGAAGTAACATTAAGCTGAAAAGAGGAATTTGTGTTACCATTCATTATTCGATTTTAAGGATATAAAGTACGTTAAATGTCAAATTGTATTTTCTAATATCATACAGTCAGGACCTTGTGTATGATCCGAGATGTGTAATTACCGCGATTGAATAATGTTACGTAATGACTGTTGCCCTCATAACCCACTCTGGCCTAGATATCCGTTCTCATTTTGGTATGAAGATCGATAAGGAAAATACAGAATAACCCAAAAAAAGGCTAAGTTTTTTTTTTCCTCTGGTTACTCTGGTACAAAAAGATAAGATGACGTACAAAGGTTGTGATGCTGATGTGCCAACAAATAAAATAAAAACCTAGAGACTCCTTAAAAAAATGTATCTTACAGCCCCAGATTTCTTGGGCAACTGCTCTTGCATTTAGCTATTATGCAGATGCCAGACAGGTGAGTGACTTAAGGCCCGCCTGGGCCTCTTGTATCAATTTTCTGGTTGCCACCAAGTACAGATTTGAACACCCAGCAAACAATGATCGAACCATAGATATATCAGGACCCTTTACCTATACATAACACCCTTTCCCTATCCACGAATTGAAGTACCTTCAAAAATGTTATTTTTTTCCAAAGTTAGAAACATTTATTGCCAAAGAAATAAATGAATTCACAGTATATTAATATTAACAGTAACGTACACAATCGTACTTGCCCTTTAAGTGTGGAACGTTCTCCCCAAAATTTGATACAGATAATATGTTTCCTGTTGAAATCTCAAACCTGGGGGAAGCAAAACTGCCGCTATACCAACGATTCCGAGAATTTAAACCGGGACTACATGGGTGCAAACAAAATGAGCGTGTTACTTCTACAAAACCAGTTAAGATATTATAACACATCTGAATTAAACTCATTAGGGACAGGTTGACTGCTAATTTGAATTCCTCTATTTTTTCATTGGGTACTAATTTTCATGATTTCGTCGTTGCTACAAACCAGAAATCTGAAGACCCAACAATTAATTGTTTTTCTTTGACGGCAACATGTCCGCTTCCCAAATCAATTTAGGTACCGTGGTAAATGTCAGTTTTGGCAAAATCAAAAAACATTGTTACCACAAAAATAACTGAATTCGCACTAAATTATTTTCTGTTCATTTCATGTTTAAAAATGAAAAGATTTTTAGATATGTTAGTACCAGGTGGAAATGAGAGAAATGACAGCACCTTCAGTAAACTCAAATTGTTTCCATTACAGATGGCATCCAGTTTATGTGAATTAACTATACCATAAAAGTAAGTTCCTCCGTTGACATGACCCGGCGTCAAAGTAAAAACAATGAGTTTAAATGAAATACAAACAAAAGCAGACAGACAAAGGTATCCTTAGGAATTTTACATGTGACAAAAGCTCTTATGATCTATGTTTTGAAAGCATCCTGCTTAAGAAACGGAATGCATGCTGATACTAAATCGCTGGCCACAAATATGTTAGTCATTGTGTTACTGGTGAAAGATTTGGTAAAAAGAAGGAAAAGAAATACAAAAGATCAAATTTTGAGAAATGTTTACCTCACCTTTGACAGCTCCCGTTGATGCCTTTCTAATTTTCTTACCTGGGATAAATATCATCATCAGTCAGATTGTGTTTTGCTACCTTATATACCAAGTTAGCAGACCTGCTTCAGTTGTGTAAACAAGAATAATGATAGAAAACTTACAAGCGGTATTACAGATTCCTGAATGTAAGGAACACTGACCTTGAACCAGTGACTTATCATGAACTATATAATACTTTGTCACAATGAACTCTTCGCTTTGAAAGGGATGATGATGATGTTGATGATTTGTATCAGTAGTAGTAGTAGTATTAACAGACACGTAAACATCTACGCTATGTATATATTTCATAATCTTTTGGACTCTGTCCTTGTTTTACTAAGCTTGGCAAATATTCTTCCTCATTAATCTGTTCATTAGATCCTCAATACCGTGAACCATAATTCGCCTAAACTTGTGAAACGTTGATATGTATGCATCAAAACGAGAGTAACACAACCATACTCACACTAGGTCAATGTGACCTATATTCACTTTTAATTTGTAGTTATATGCTCGATACATCATCAATATCTTCAGTTAATAATTGTTTATACCTATATATCTTGAACTCTATTTTGTGTATAATTATAAAAATTGATATGTGGATGTATCTCAGTAACTATAACTTAACCATTTCAAAAGTAGGTCACTTGAGTGACTCTGGTATTATCCTCTATACCAGTGTGTACATAGTCGTCTATTTCAAATGTCTTCCTGTTAGCGAGGAAATTCGTATTTACAAGTAAACACCTTGTTCCAGGCATAGTCTTTGTTCTTCAAAAGTACATGATGTATAATGTTCTGCACCAGAAAGGATAAAGAGAGAGTAGAATGACGAGAGGGATGGAGAAACTATAATGGTTTCATATCTAAGCCCTACTATGTTTTTCCAGGTAATAATGATTGATACTAGCTAACTGGTTGTCAGTGGAATTTTGTGTCGGGGAGATCTCATAATTATCGCTACCGCCTGTAGCGCTGACAAATCGGATTCTTGTTTATCTTTGCAACACGAATCAGATGTGGTAGATTCTGAGGAGTTTATTTACTGAATGAATTGAGAGTTTATTGTCAGTTTTAACGTAATTAAGTGCTGTGAAAATTTGCAATTACATTAGGTGCATACAAACAAGATTTTCAAGGCAAGAAAATTAATTACAGTGGTTGGTATTTGTGTAATTTTTATGCTTAGATATCCCCACTTAAGATCTTTAAAAAGAAGACTTTCAGAATCTATATTGTTTGGGAAACATGGATGTTAAGCTTTTGTCTGACTTGGACTTGTTTAGAGCAAAGCATCACTGCTGAAAGGGATATTTAGGTATGCGGCAGAATTCCAATATTTTTGTCGAAAATAATAGTAAGAATATTTCATTTCTTAGCATTTCTAGGAGCTGCGTTGGCTCAGTGGTTAAGGCGTTGGACTCATACACAGAAGGGCGTGGGTTCGATTCCCGCCATCGGATAAGCCCCTATAGCTTACCGTGCTGTGTCCTTTGGAAAAGCACTTTACATGCATCGGCACGTGTACCCTTTAAAGTATTGCTGTGCCGTACAGCACCTAACCAAACTTAGCATGCATATCTTTTCCGGTAATGCATGGTCTGCTATGCATAACTGATTATAACTCGAGAGAAGATTCCATGGCATACTGTAATTAATTTGCATCCTATGAGATTGCTGCAGTATTTTACATTATACAAAGGAGATGAAAAGACAACAAGTTTTCTTTGACTGCACATTTTGACCTGATCTTTGCTTCACATTCTTGCCTCCAGCAAGGATGAATCACGAGTTACTTACAAACATACGTCCTCGCCAAGAATCATTTGTCACTTTTATAAAATTGATTCATAAATGATAATATCCACCCACTCTTCTACTTATCTCTACTAATAGCATAAAGGGATCCCTTCTTATAAGCCCCCACCCCCAATAGGTCAACTGATGATTAAGTGTATCCCCCGCAGCAGAGGCCACCCTTTATATAAGGCTATATTTTTATAGCAAAAGGAGTAGCATTATAAAAGGAAATCACTGCAGTACACGAAAGTCTCAAACCTATTTTATGTGTGTGTATGAGAGAGAGAGAGAGAGAGAGAGAGAGAGAGAGAGAGAGAGAGAGAGAGAGCATTTAGTGGTGTTTGTACACAAAATATAGTTGTCCCTCACCATAACAAATTGTGATTCTACAATTAGTTTTTACGACATCCATATTGAGTCAAACGAGACATAAGTGGTGATTAAAAACCTTCACTGCAACAAAACACCTCACTATAATAAATAATTAATATAAACCCACATTATGTTCATTACAGCAGTTGTTATTAATGCATTTTAACCTGTGTAAATAAGAACAGCCTAAGGGACTGGCTAAAAGTATTTCATATGACCAGGTTGTTTTTTGTGTGTATTATGCAGGTAAAAATGTGCAATGATTTATGTATAAGCTGGACCTCAACAGTTTCTATTTTCAACCTTTTTTTCAAAAACCAGTAGACAGTTTCAACCAAACCTGGCAATAAACCTTATACAGCTGGTGCTGATCTGCCATCAAATATGTCCACTGATTAAAAAACAATTAAACAGTTACTTCTCAACAAAAATTGAACAGAATTTATCCATGCTTGACAAAAGTACTTTGTCATAATAACCGTTCAAAGTGTTTGAACGAATGATGCATCCCGGCCATCAAATATGACCACCGTTTCTAACAATAGAAAAGCTTCGAATAAATTGTTCTCAAAAATCGCTTTAAAGTATTTGACTAAATTTTACAGCATTATTCTGGCATAAGGAACTTTCAATTTTATACCAATGATTCTGATCCGCCATCAAATATGGCTACCGTTACTAACATTGAAAAGTTTTAAAATAACTTATCTAAAATTGCTGAATAGAATTTGATAAGATTTGACAGAAGCGTTCTAGTTTTACGATCTTAGAATTTTTTTTACAAATAATAACGATCCACCATCAAATATAGATGAAGTTTAAACAAAAACTCTAAACGACTTCTCAAATTTAGCCGAATTTGGCAGAAAGCATCCAGGCTTAAAGGCCTTTATAATGTGTTCAAATGATGCCTATCTGCCATCCAATATGGCTGTCTTTACTGAAAATAGAAAGAAAGAAAAAAACGTTGAAATGACTTCTCAGAAATCTAATAACAGAATTTGACCAAACGTACAGAAAATATACTGTCAGGAAAGCCTTTTACATTTGTATCAATGACGCTGATCAGCAATCAAATAAGGTTGCTGTTACAGGAAATATAGCAACCTTTAAACAACAGCTTCTCAAAAACTACCGAACGGAATTTAAACAAATGGAACAGAAAAAAATCCAGGCAAGAAGGCCGTCGAAGCTTTTACAAATAGTACAGTTTGCCATCAAATTTGTCCTCATAACAAAAAAAAAAGAAAAGCAAATCTTAAAATGAATTTCCAAAACCTTCTCAACAGAATTTTCAAAATAATTTCAGAAAGCATCACAGGCCTTTAAATTTGACACATTTTATGCTGATTTACTATTCAATACAGCAATTGTTCCTAAAACTAGAAAATGATTAAAGCATCTTGGGATAAGGTCTTCCATGTTTGCACAAATGATGCTACTACACCATTCAATATGGCTGCCATTACTAAAACATCAAAAAACTTTTAACTGTAAGAAAGCATGATACTAGCTCATATTTCTAAGCCAACTGTCAGGGAATTTGGCTTTTTGCTAGATATCAGTCAAATGAGCGATCTCAGGCCCAGATAGATCTAAATGTTTTCATATTTTCCCTGTGTATCACTGTCATGTTGTTTTTCTACTGTATCAAGTTACCTCCCTTGATGTCAGTTTCCATACATGTACACATTTCTTGACTGCTTCATGATAATGTTTTCAAAGAGCGCAGCTGAATAAATGGTTTATGTAGCCCATATTGTCTATTGAAAACTCCACCAAACCAGGCCACAGGGTGGGACAAAGATTATAGTCTAGACATCTAACATCTGCAAGCAACCTCCCAAACCGAGAGTAAAACAGAGCAGGCTATTAATCAATGCAACTGTGTTAAAAAAATAAACCTAACGCTACAGGCGAAAGACTGCTTAGATCCAGTCCGTGAAAACCGCTATCCTTGATAGTAAATGTAACAGTGTTATGCATAAGAAGTCCTGCACTACTAGCGATAAATCGGTTGGATCTGGACCACCATAAAAGCAGCAAACCGATGGCCGCAGCAGAAATGCATGTTCGAAACCGAATAAAAGCGAAGCAAATAATCTATTATACTTTCGAAAGGATTTCCCGATCCTATCAAGTGCTCCAATACAATTAGAAAATTGAAAGTATCCACACTGTAGAGCAACAGGTAGCTGTCCCAGAAATATCAGTATTCCACCACTTCCACAAATATATCTGACACAATAATACAAGGGAATTTGAAAATACAAGCAAATATTTATGAAATAAGTCTTCTACCTAAAGAATATGACGCAACGGCTGTCTGCTTTCACTGGACCTTTTAAAAAAAGAACGATGGAGTTAATCTAAACATTTTCATAACCTAAAACAACTTTTCAAGAAATACTGACCAAGCCGATCGATGAATGTCCATCGTTATAAATGATAAAACCGCAGAAAAATATAAAACTTTGTTTTAAAACACAGTCCTTGTCTCTTTAATGATACCTATATCATGCTATAGGATCCTACTTATCCCTAGGTCTTTCCATCTGCCATACATTTCTTGTATTTGACTCCTCTTGGAATGTTGATGGCGATCATTATGGTAGTGACCACATTCCGATATACTTACGCAGTATGACACCCAAGTGTCAATGGCGATGAAAGAGAAATAAATTGAATAAGGTAGAATGGGAAACGTTTCAGTCCATCTGCGAATAAAATTTGGCAACTAATAGTTTGCAAAACATAGCAGATCTGATACTCTTATTTGCTAACACACTCCAGGAAGTTGCTTGGGATACAGTAACAAACACATCGATGGTTCCAAAACGTGTCAACATGCTATGGTCTGATGATGCTAGCAAGAACGTCATCAGGGGAAGGAGAAAAGGTCCTTAGAAACTTCGATGCCGTTCTAACAACTGAAACCGTAATAAATGGCATCCATTCTGAGCAAACGCCCGTCGTACCATTGCGGGAAGCAACACAGAAACATGCAGCTCCAATGTCTCTGCTGAATCATTGCGCTTCTATTAAATCAGTATCAAATATGGTACGGAATGCCATTAGCAAGAATACAAATAACTGAATCAAACATTTAAAGAAATCTGATAAATTGGTTCTTACGTTACCAGAAATTTAAAACACATTGTTCGAAACATTCACGAAAATTTCTTCACCAGAAAACTATTTAAAACACTTATCACAAATCTAAACGAAAAGGGCCCTTAAAAACGCTAACGCAGCAGATTACAATGCACGCTTTACCCTCGGGGAACGACATGACTCAATTGACCAAGCAGTTGACATTTCAGCAGGACCAGATGATATCCACTATCAGCTTTTAAAACATTTACCTGACACAACCCTCAATATACTACCTAACATTTCCAATAAAATTTGGGAAACTAGCGACATCCCATCATTATGGCGAGAAACAACAGTGCTACCAGTACCAAAACCTTACAAGAACCATACCAACCTTTCCAACTATCGTCCCATGGTACTAACAATCTTCATTTGCAAAATTATACAACGCATTATCAATAACAGACTCCTCTGTTATCCAGAGTCCAACAAACTACTATCATACGTTCAATGTGGTTTCAGGCGCCAGAGAAGCACAACTGACCATCTTGTCAGACTTAAAACATTTACAAGAGAAGCTTTCATAAAAAGGAACATATAATAGCCATTTTCTCTGATTTGAAGAAAGTTTTGAAACAATGTGGAAGTACGGCATATACGAATAATTTATTCAACCTAGATATAAGGGGCCGCTTCCACGTTTGCATATCTATTGATCTATTTTCTTTTGGAGTTTTTCAGAGTTAAGGTAGATGCCACCAATTCTGAAAACTATCCCCATGATATGTTTGTACCTAAATCCAGCTTACTGTCAGTCACACTTTTCAACATCAAATTGAACAACATAGTCAAATGCCTAAATCTAGGAACTCAGTACTCATTAATCGTCTTCGAATTTGTGATCTGTTAAATTGTATGCATACTATTGATCATCAGCTGCTGATATGCTGAAAATAGAGCTCAGAAATGCTCAAATTAATACGTGTTTACATTTTCGAAATCAAAACTGTTGGTATTCACTTCTGACAACTCCGTCAAATATTTGATGACCCTAAACTCTGTCGTAATGGTTGTCCTATACATGTTGTGGTGGAGACCAAATTGTTAGGACATGATTTTAACGTGAACTGGCTTTATTCCTCATATTAAATACCACAGGGACAAATGCCAAAAAAGCCCCGGATTTAATACGAGTCGTGGCAAACACATTTTTGGATGCAGATCGGAAGGTTTTACGCCGGTTATACAGGACGTTAGTAAGATAGGAACTTGATTATTGTTCGTCTGTATCAGGATCACCCCGAAAATCATATTTTCATATTCTTGATTAGATACAGTCAGGGACTTATACTTTGTCTGGAAGCATTTAGAACTTCCTCTTCAGAAAGCCTCTATGTTAAGGCAAATGGACCATCACTTTATCTCAGAAGAACGAAATTGTCTATTCGGTATACTACCAAACTATTCGTTAATCCATTTAACCCTTCATGTAATGTGCTTTTGAGGCCCATTAGCCAAACTATTACAATCGGAAGCATAATTTCATTCCACTTTTGGCATACGAATTAGCCGTCATCTTCAAGCAACAAATATCGATCTTGCCAATACTGTGAAATTCTCAATCCAAATGTCATCAACGTGGTTATTTAATACCCAAAATAATGTTTGATCCTTGCAAATACATTAAGTCTACTACTAATCCTCTCATTCTGCAATGTAAATTCAATGAAATATGAGCTTTATATAGTGTGATATATTATTGTATACAGACGGTTGGAAAGATGGAGACAAGATTGCAACTCCTGTTGCAACACTCCTCACGCCATCTCAAGTCTGTGACCGAATACAGCATCCCTCTTTACCGCAGAAGTTACTCATATTTAAATCTTTGCACTATATATACACCTTTCCAAAAACTCATTTCATATTTTTTTCTAATTTACTTTCCCCATGGGAAACTTTGCAAAATCTTAAATTTGACAATCCCTTAAGATCTCAAATCCTACATAAACATTGCCTGCTTATACAGTCTGGAAAAAGCATACTGTACTTGTTGTCTACCCAATCATGTTGGAACCAAGGGTAATGAGAGAGCAGATGAAGCAACTAAGCTGCAGTGCAGTCACCCGTTTCTAAGGGGAAGATCCCATATACGGAAGTTATTTATGATATAAATTGATACGTTCTGTATACCTGGCTAAATATGTGGAATTAAAACTCCGCAAACAAGCTTCAAAACTTCCTAGCCACTATTGGAGAGTGGCATAATTCATATAAAATAAATAAGAGATAAAGTGGTGCTTTGTCGCCCACCTATACCTGACCCATGCATACTTCCTGAAGATCAAACCTCGACTTCAAACTAATAGGGGAACACATTCTTGCTATTCCTCTTGTAGACTCTACACATTTTTAATATTTCCAATTTGTAAATGAAATTTTAGACCGCGCCACTGTTGAATAAAATGTTTTGGCATTTTGGTCCTAAAGACTACATCATATGCGGGATTAGGTGGATTAGAGAATAGTTTTGGGTGTATACTGAGTTAATTTAGTTCGCGCGAGATAAGATCATTGTTCATTTGCCTCAGCATAGAGGCTTTCCGAAGGGGAAGTTTTAAATGCTCCCAGAAAAAGTCTAAGTCCCTGATTGCGTGACGCATCGAGGCTCTGCAGGTAAGATTTGCAAGCTGATCCATAAACAGTTTAATCATAGTCAAGTTTAGATGTCACTACAGCCCTGCAATAGCGCATTAAGACATTTCGGTCAGCTCACCAATCCGTATTTGCCACAACTCGTATTAAATCCAGGGCTTTTTGACATTTTTCTTTTAGGTATCCGATAAGTGAAGTTAGTTTACGATTAAAAATAAGTCCTACAGATTTGGTCTACTCCACAAACAGGGATAAGAGAACCATCAAGACAGAATTTTAGGTCAAGTTTGAATCGGCAGAAGTGCATACAAACAGTTTTAGATTTCGATAATTTCAACCTGTTTTCTTTTGACCAGTTCTGAACTCTAAACATGTTTAACGTTCAATAGTATGTATACGCTTTGATCAATTGCAGATCAAAAAGTCGTCAACTTTGAACATTCAGTTCTTGGATTAAGACATTTCACTATTTTCATGTTGAAAAGATCTACTTACAATATCCTGCCCTGAGGTACGCACATATTCTGAGGATAGCTTTCAGAAAGGGTTGCATCCTCCTTAACTCTAGAATTGTTTTCAAAAGATCGGATACAAAAATAAGTTCAGACATACGTAGGCTATATCATTCACTACGCCATACTTCCATGTTTTGTCATAAGCTTTCTGCTAGTCAAAAGAAATGGTTATAATATGTTCTTTCTTTGCGAAAGTTTCTCTAATATATGTTTCAAGACTGACTCAGTTGTCAATTGTACTTCTCTGGCGTCTGAGTCTACACTGAAGATCTGATAGTAGTTTGTTGGACTCAAGATATCAAAAGAATCTGTCGCTTAGCACTTGTTTCATGGTTTTGCAAATACAGTTTTTAGTGATAGGTACTGGTATCAGTATTGCTTGTCGCCACGATGGCGGGAATTAGCCAGTTACCAAACTGCATTGAAACTGTTTAATATTGTATTGAGTGCTGAATCAAGTAAGTGTTTCAGATGCAACCAATTTCTCGAAGGTAGTGTTTGTTTCTTTTTTGTCACACTGTCACAATAATTACTTGCATTATCTGGTTCATGCTTGGTTTTGTTGATTGCTCACAAGGGTTTCTGAGGCGTTTTGACTGAAAACTTGGTTTCACCCTGTGGCCATGTAATGTCTGTCTGGATTTATACAGAATTTGTGGGGGAAATTTTCTCCACGCAAAACCCGGCATTATTGATGTAGGCAAAGTGGTACAGTCGAACGTCCATATGTAAATGTGCTGGGAATCAATTTGCCGTTTGGCAAATGTTGATTTCTTTCACTTGAGAGACGTTCTGAGATCTGAGATTTTCCGGCATTTCACTCACTGCATCCATCTAAATCCCAAGAACACACGATAACTCAACACGAGATTTATGTGGAAATATCTTGATGGTTATCGCCATAAACTGCTTTGAGCGAGCAGATAATCCGTAATCTTTACAGCTGCACTCAACAAATAGTTTGCCTCAGCTGCGCTTCTTCACACCCTTTGACTATCTTTCCAGAACTTGAAAGGCTTTTGCAATGACAAAAGGCGAGAGCGTGGCTAATTTCTGATTCTTATTAAGCGATTCCATGCTGAGAAAGCGCGGCCAATTGGATTGCCCAAAACAGATTTTTCTTCCGATTCACTGGTCGAATTATTCCTGATCTGTTTTAGACCATGTCTCTCACTATTGGTAGTTTGTTTGGTGTGTTTTCCAATAAAGGAAGAACACTATTTCATCACCCGTGCTCTCCATCCGTTTCGGAGCACAACAAGAGAACATAGAATTATTCTGATGTATTGCGTTTCTCATGTCAGGACTACACAAGCTGATGTATACAAGTGAAGTATAATCCTTATTCAATTGACCCTTGCCACCGCCCTCAGGGGCCATGTACTTTGTGTGATTCTTAGCATACCAGTACAATGTTGACCTTTAAAAGTCTGGGGATCAATGAAACTAAATCTTTCATTAACATAGCTCCAAACGACTGGCATGATTAGCCGACTGATCAGACGGGGCCCATCTGACCACCCGTCAAACTAACGCTGAGGCCGAAATAGTGCGTTGCATCAGCACTGCAACAACTGCCCTTCCTGAAGCAGCCGCTCAAACATGTCAGTGTCAAATTTGACAATTAACATTTTAAGACTGCAAACTTGATCCTCAGATTGCTACAGAATTTGTGGCACTAGCAGTGTGTTGAATTTGGATAATTTTAAACATACTTTAAAGCATGACAGCAAAAGTTTGATATGGTAATAACTACAGATCGTATATTCTTACATAACAATGTTTGTACATCGTTTTAAAATGTTGTGTGGTAATGTGGTCTATCTCATGTATTAACTTTATCACTCCTCTTCCGCTGATAGCAGGCTTTAAAATTTCTTTAACGTCTATGTTTTTACTGAAAGACTTCATATGTCATGTGTATTGTTTGTGTCTTTATTGCATACAAATACATTCTATTTTTAACAATTTCCAACAGATGCAAAAAATATGAGAAGAAAAATTAGATTTTAGTAAATGTGATTTTTGGTTCCTTATTTTCAGCTGGCCTCTTGAAATCCATACATCTGAAATTAATCAAACTAGCATTCAGTTCAGATAGGCGTTGCGTCTATCTAACCTATCTTGAATGACAAAAATCCCTTTAATATCATGTAGTCATTTTATAGTTGAATTTGGAAAATGGTCCAGGTTGCTGATTGGAATATTTTAGCTAATTATTTATGTAACAGCAACTCTAGCACTTGCAAAGATTTCATACGTCTTCTCCATTTGTTGCTCATTCATTTTCTCAACTCTTTTTCAGTCAAGTTTTACCTGTTATCTACTTGTATATTCCATTTGCAACAGCTATGTTCCATTCAGGTTTGTACTCTTCCAACTCTTCCAATTCCTTTTGTGTTACTACTTAATTTCTATTTTTTTTTCTTCTATAAATCCCAGTTCTTGTTTTAGCTGCGACTTCTTCGTGTCTCTGTTATTTAAATAGTAGAAGAAAAGACTGAGGGCGGTGGAGATTATAAAATAAAAGAATTTGAAAATCCTGCATATGAAGATATGTTATGGTAGATACACAACAATTATAAGTTGATGATACTGTAGACCTTGCGGTTGGTTATGCAGATGTTGCTGCAAGCGAAGATGCAAGTATTTCACGCCAAATTCATGATCTGTAAAAAAAACAACATGATATTAAAAGGCCTTGCTATGAAGTAATTACAGCACAACTTGGAAAAAAACAACCTATGAATACAAAACAAAACACTCTTTTATGAAAAACTTGATGAAGAGTTAGTTCAAATTTCAAAGAAATGCAACATCAATCCTATATTAGCACCCAACAGTATAGCAAGTAAAACTGGTAGGAACTAGTTAATATCGAACTAGGTTGGATAAATTAGGGTGATAAATGGGTACTTCCAGTTGACGCTATGCATCAAGATTCTATCGTCTAATATTATCAACCTAAATTGCGTAGCATCTATGAAAAAGAATATCGGCTTCAACCTACTGTCGTACAAAGGCAACATAAACAAACCCCTGAAGAAAATGAAATGCAAATAATGCAAATAAAACACACAAATTATCGTTTGATGAACAGGTAAGAGAAGTTGAGACTATAATTGAAGATTACCATCGAAGAATGATTAATCGATACGGAAGAGGAAAGAGAATGAACGGGCAATATAAATTTTGTAGAAATTGTCATATAAAAAAATGTAATCGTTAAAATCTGATGTTGACAAGTGAGCAAAGAAACAGGCCCAAACATAAAAGCTGTATTGCAAGTAAAGTTGGAAAGTACTGCTAGTAAAAGTGAGGAATTAGCTAGACATATAATAGACCAGGAAAGCAATTTTTGAGGAAAAATATTGAGAAAATATATTTAAAAGATAGGAATAAATTGCCGTTAGGTGAAAGGCTGAAACAATGTCTACAGAAAATGTGTAACAGTAGCTATGCCATCAATTCCTCTGTCTCTAGCAAATTTTGCAAAAGGTTTCTCGAGAGGCGGAGGAGGAACAAGTAGAGATAGGGGTCTATCACGTGGTAAGGATGATTTAAGAAAAATTTGCAATTATTTGTTTGGGTTAGTTATAAAACATAAAGCAGCAGCAGCATTGACTGGAATGGTGGTAATTAGATAAGCTGCTTTTAAAACCAACTGGACAAATTGTTTCTTACTTGTTTTGGCATTAGTGGGTTTGCATTTTTTATCAAACGTGTGAACAAAGCATATGCCTGAATGGGAGTTTAGTAAATTATTTTAAAACGTAAACTATCGCTGCTACTGCTATCATTAGTATCAAAATAAATTATTCTTTGTTTATTCATGTTCAGACTTTGTATGTTCTGCACCCCACGGTCAATGCTGTTTTATGGAGTGTTGAAATTGGACATTGTCCACATGTACACCTTGCATCCTTATTTCACAATTTTGTGATGCTCACGTGTCCTTTACACATCCAAGAATCGGATAGAATTAGCAACCTGATAGCAGAAACGTCTTAATTATAGTCCTTCTTCTCTATGTAATTTTTACTCACTTTCTCCACTTTTTTGTTCTCTACAATTTATGGTCATACTTTCACTCGTTACCCTTTGGAATACCGTGTTTTACTAAATTTGTATTAATTAAGGGTTTAACCCAAGTACAAACGAGTCACTGGATTTTTGTAAACTGTACCTGATGGTACGACCTTTTTTCATAACCATGTCACTCGGTAACAAAAAAGTTACCGTCACCACCAATAGCACCACTGTCACCACCAATAGCATAGCCCAATTTAACTTTTGAATGTTATGTATTGTTGGAATTTTAAATGATGTTTTCATCTGTGTTGTAACCTTGCTACCCCAAAATTTAATGGGTACATTAGCTGCTTAATAGTGTTTGATACTGTCGATACAGACTGTGTAATATATGTTCTACTTTGTACCTGTGCTCCTAAGATGCAAATTACATATGATCTGATACTTTATTTTAATCTTGCAATGCTTTCATCGCACAGAACGTTGCTTTGATTCAGAAAGAAGTCCATAAAGCAGGTTCGTATTTGTCACCATACAATTCATTTCATCAGCTGACAATGTTGTCCAATATTCAACGGTACCAGTTCCATAGTTATACGTTCGTTTGTAAGCAACTAACACTAACACAAGAACATGTGTTGGCTCTGCAAAACTTTGATGTACAGCATCATGTTCTCTGGACCATTATTGATCAAGTATTTGTTTTCTATCTTGAGGAATCTCCAGTCATGTCGTAGTGGACTTTTAGAATTTTTGCTGATCAAATTACATTGTTCCATATCTATGCCATTGTTATTTGATTTGAATGGTAAAGGTATTCCACAGTCAGACATTTTTTGCATCTGGAAATGAACATGAAGTTTGTGTACTGATTTCGCTAACTCTGGTACATTTTTGTCTATCAAGTTCATTAACAAAATCCCACAACCAGATGTTGCCATCCATACGGCCCAGTATCACACTGTGACCTGTATATTTGCATAGAGTCATCACTGCCAAATTTTTAAGTGTAGTTATCATAAATGTGTTATGGTTTGTATGTGAAAATATTAGTTTCTTTATAGTAAAATTTTGTCTCGCTTAATATTTTTGCGACATTAGGGTACATTAGTGTCAAAATTAGTGGCATGACAAGGGTAAGATGCTGTACTGTTTATTTTATTTCTTTAAATATGTAATCCAATTTTTGAAACCAAGAACAATTAGTGTCTTGAACAATGTTCACCTATACTTCGTATAGGGAATTAGCTTTACCAGTACAAATACATTGAGCTTTTATTTACAATGTTGCTACATTCACGTGTAATTCTCTGTAGATTTGTTTTTCCAATATGTTCAATTCCTTCATTATAATGCCAGATTAACCTCGTTATATTTACTGTCTTTAGATATTTTGTATTTTGTATTTCATTTTTCCATTTCCTCTATTAGTTTTTGTCCTTTATATTTGTAACATTTTACAACTACTGCTGTTCCTTTAGGACACATCGAGTGTGTAGACGATTGTACAATTTATTTCACAGTTTAATTTCAATTACTAATAAATGAAAGTTCTGTGTGAACTGAATATTCAAAATCTGTATATCTGCACACTATGAAAGGTGTACTGGTTTTTACTTCATCCAGATGGTGTACAAATTCTTCCCATAACAAGTAATTTTGGGCTAATGTTGTGGCTATTCCTTGCCATTGAAAGTTTTATAAATGAGTTAAAATTGTTCATGGTAAACATTTTGTCGGAAAAAATGCAGAGTTTATTGAGTATTTGTGTGAATCGCTGCTATGCCTTCCTTGAACGAAAATTGAAAGACGTATAAATGCATTCATAATTGCACCAACATCTATGTGATCTTCTTTACATTTTATCTTGTTCAAAATCTCGTAGATCAGCTTGTAGTCATTTACTTTGTATTTCGTTTTCAGAGTTCTTTTAGATGTAATCAGCTGTATATTTTTGAATATTATCTCTTTTCATTTCTTCAGTGATGTCATTTATTACCATGATAGAACACTACCTACATTGTAGTCACATTATCACGTGTTTCACGTGTACCATTATGTTCTCTAGGTGTGGTGTCTTGGACTGTACTTTATTTTTCCCACTGGCATTGTGATAAATAATGCATGTTTTAACTCCTTAATTTTGTTTTCTCCAATTCGGTGACATTTTTGAAAGTTGTTATATTTCAAAACTTCAGACATTTCATGATCCATAATGCTGCTATCCATATGTTGTTGCTCTGCCATTTATTGCAAAGTTTTTCTCTGGTTCCCCACTCTTAAGCGACTCATTATATCCTTTCCATATTACAAGTACATACCTATTACCTTTAACTTTTATTTTCTTTTTTTTTATATCAACTTTGTATATGCCATCTTGTTTGTCGTACAGAAATAACTCTTGTTAGTAAAACATGTCCTCAATATCCTCTCCCTTTAAGTCTTAAGTTTGTAAACAGCTGGCTCACCTAATATTTCTTGCCTGATTTTTAATAGTTAATCGGTAAAGTTAGGAACGTAGCCCCTTGTAAATATTGTTTTATGTTTTGAGAATTTTTGAATTTAGTAGTTCCAAATGTATTAGTTGACAAATAACTGAATAAATTGATCGACATTTTTAATCTGTTTTCTTCCTTGCTCGCTTCAACTAGTGTCATGTCTGTTGACGTGTGAAGAGTGTTTCTGTATCCATATATTAGCTTTTGGTAAAACATCAGCCCATTTTGTGGTTTCATCACGAGTAAAATACTTCTACATTCTGGTCTTCAAACTTCTGTTAAGCCTTTCTTGTCTAAGTAAGCTGAGAAAGTACTCAGTGTTTACCTATTCCAACAAATATTTAATATTTGTTATGCAAACACTCTGTTCCCTGATCATTTCAGGCTTCCCCTCTTAAGATGATTTCTCTGAGAGCATCGTGTGTGTCATTTGCCTTTTTTGTTTTTACTTTCTCAGCCCTGTCGTATTTACAGAAAACATCTATCGCTGTCACGATATATTTATATACATCGTTGTTTTTTTTTCTTATGCTTGCATGTCAACAATGTATGTCTGCTCACGTAAATAAAAATCTCCCTGTCACTGGTCATCCACGTGACTAACACATACACTTCTGTCGGGAAAACTTTCTCCCGCTTCTTTGTGTAATATGTAGGTAGATTGCTCAGTTAATAATTCTTTCACTTCAGCTGGACTTTCGGGATCATAGTAAAGATGCCCTAAATGTTGTTCTTCTTCAGTCGCATAAGACGGTATAAAAACATGTAGAGAATACATTACGCTTGACAACTTGTCTCTAAGCTTTATCAACAAGCCAACATTACATCCATCTACAATGGGAGCTTTTATTTTCAGCAGTTTGCAACGTTTCTTTAATACTTTCAAACGTATCAATGATTTCAAATGTATGCCAATATTATTGACATTCCTATGGTTGATTCAAAACAGTTATTTCATATACTGAGTTACCATATGCTATTTTCAGTAGAACTTTATTTTCCATAAATTCTATCTCTGTTTTTGTTGAATCTACGTAAATTTACCTTGTAGACTTTAATAGATCTTCGAATTGCACTTAAATATAACCGAATAAAAATTTGTACATTTATCCATATTAAGTACCTAATTTATTCCCTTTTCGTAATGCACAGTTGCCTTCTATCATGGCTAACGGTACTTATCTCAAAGTTAAAATCACTGAAAGTAATCTGTAAATCTGCATCTTTTCTGAAACATTGTAGGGCGTGCTTTTTATACTTGAAATCGACAAATCAATATTTTAGTCTCTTGAATATTATTTTGTATCACAGCTAGACTTGACCATACGTTTGTGTCATTCAAACAAATATACACTCTAACTCTTGATACCGAGTTTGTTGCTTTTATGTTAAACTTTTGAAATATTTATAGCATCTCTCCGAACACTGTTGTTTTTATGACAGTGTAGCTATATGCCATTTTTATGTTGCTTAACAAAAAGTCTAATTATTTTGTGTTTATTATGCTAGTTCAGCCTTGTTATAGAGTATAGTACTAAAATTTAAAATGTACAAGTGTGCTAGAAATGCTCTAGCTTCACTTTCCGTGCAAGATTTGTTGCTAAGCAGCATCCTAGTATCTCTAGACGAGATGGTAATTATTTAAAATTTATAAGTGTTCTCGCACTCTCATACACAAAGACAGAACAGCAAGTAAATGGCTATCTGGTTTAATCTAGTTTAACCCGATAGTGTTCTCTCATACTCATATACATAGCCGGAACAGCAAATAGTAGACATAATGAGAGCACGGTAATTAGAATTTATCATTGTGATTTATTGAAGCACGCGCTAAATATACTACTATTTTTAAAACGTACAGAAAAAGAAATTCAATCTCCATTGTTCGAGAAAACTGCTTTTCTAAACACCCTACTATAGAATTTATTTCAAATATTTACAGGTGTTCTCGCGTTATGCTGTACAAAGTACTTATTTGCGCTCATGCACGCGCACACACACACACACACACACACAGCCCAGAATCTACAAGTTCATAAATATGCCCGGAAATGAAGCCTTATGACGTTCACGTAAATGCTCTTCAATAAATAATATGTAATTAAAACTTAAATCACAACAAACTATATCGCATAAACATTAAGAAATCTCTCAATTAAATTAAATATATATCGTATATCAAATATTTCACTCTTAAAATAGTTTTCTTTCTATTTTTCAAACTGCTTATCGTAAGAATGTAAATGAGGTTAGTATACTCTTTTTAAAGTATTAAGTCATGTGTTAAAATACCCCCCACACACACACACACATACACACACAAAATGGCTCGTTTGAAAATTAAATCGTTGACTCTCCGCCAAAAATAACAAACATTATCGCCTGATATGCTTGAAGAAATAAAACAAGAGCACCATGAACGGTACATTATACGTCCGCCTAGTGCTTAACAGTCCTCTCTGTAAGAACAAGTAGGGCATAGTTGACTGGAGATTATTGATCAATGTGTTTCAATGACCTGGATCTTTGGCCTAGGTGTGCGGGCTTGAACTAAAGTTAATGTGCATAAACCATTATTTTCTTATTAGACTTACCATGACCGTGACCTTAGACCTCTAGACCCCATAATCTATTGTTTTCTTTTTATTACCCTAAGTGCAAGCTATCCATAAAATATGGTTAGGAAACTTATTCTATAGCAAAAGTTATTCTGAATAACCATTTTCCTTTGAACCACAATGCCTCCACAAACTTAGGTCAAGGTACGTGATCAAGAACTAAAGTTATTATGCAAAAAACATTTTTTCTTTCAGTCACATTGACATTGACCCTTCCCCAAAATCAGTAGGCTCCTTTCGTGTCCAACGTGCAAGTCATTTATACACTTTGATTAAAGTACATGGTGGAGAAATTTACATTTTATTTGCAGAAACCATTTTTATTCCTTCAGTCGCAGTAACCTTGACTTTGACCTTTTAAAACTCAAATAGACAAGTTCCATCCCTTCTACAAGTGCAAGGTATCTACAACCTTTGAGACAGGTCTTTTATTCAGAACTAATTACATTTTACAGAAACCATTTTTCTTCTTCCAGGTGCAGTGACTTTAACCTTTAATCTTTTGACCCTACAATAACATACTTTTTTCTTACCCGAAATGCAATATATTCTCAAAGTATGGTTCAGGTATGTGATGTAAAACAAATTTTATTGTGCGGAAAGCCATTTTTTCTCTTTCAGTCACAGTGAATTTTGACCTTTTGGACCCCGAAATCGACAAACTTCTTGCTTACCCCTTAATGCAAGCTATCCACAAAGTTGATTCAGGTCAACGATGTACTACTAATGGTTTCGTGTGGAAACCCTTGTTCTTCTTTCAGACACAATGACCTTAATCTTTTATATTTTGACCACAAAATCGATAGGCTTTCTCCTTGCCTCAATACAAGCTATTTTTCAAAATGTGGTCCGTGTATGTGATGTAGAACTAATGTTATTGTGCGAAAACTATTTTTCTTCTTTGAATCACAATGATCTTGACCTTTGACTTTTTGACACAGAAATCGATAGGCTTCTTCCTTACCCCAGGTGCAAGCTCTCGACAAAGGCATAGGTAGGTGCTGTATAACTGAAATTATCATGCGAAAAAGTAGAAGTTACCAGACAGACGGGCAGAAAGAGTCATAGGATAATATGCTCCGGCAAAGGACGCACGTATAAATAAATATTTTACGATACGCACATTGCCGACAGTGAATCGTTTCCCAATTAACAAAATTCGGCCTCTCTCGGACTCCCAAAATGTATTATCACAATTGGGGTTTTATTAGGTTTGTTTAAATTGAGCAGTAGGAAACCAGAGTAAGTTTCTCTTTGTTTTAAAACAATGATTTATTGACAATTTCGTACAAAATTGGGATTCGAGATTGACAGATTTATCTATAGTTATATTATACCAAGAAATCGCAGATTCCTGTTTTCAGGCTTATTTGGTCAGTGTTGTAGTTTCGACATTTATGCTGGATTGAGAGTCTCTTTGCATCGTCTTGAAACTGGAACAAATACAACCATTCCATGTGAAAAAAAGCAAATGTGAATTCTGTAATTTTTGGAATATAAATATTACTTTATTTTTATTTATCCATCGTATAAAGATTTACAAAGAAAACATATTCCCAATAGATTTTGTGCAAGACCTGTTATGTTTAATTTGTAGAGCTTTTTATATCTTTGAATATTGACATTTAACGGAATTGGTATTTGTCTACAAAGATTGTACACGAGAAATTGCATCTTTTTTCAACATTCATAATTTGTTCTTATCTTGATTAAATTTGCTCTCTCTCTCTCTCTCTCTCTCTCTCTCTCTCTCTCTCTCTCTCTCTCGCTCTCTCTCTCTCCGATGAATCTTTAATGATACAACACCCTGATATTTTATAGACACACTATGATTGTATTAATTAGTAAATCACTCATATTTGTTACAAAGTGTACAACAGCCCCGTAAATGAACATTTTATTACTTGCATACTATTGTACTATTGACTGTAATTATAAAACTCAATATTGTTTTTTGTTTCGTTTCTTTCTGTTGTTTATTTTTTTTATTTTAATTTTTTTTTTTTTTTCTACCGCTTTTTTCCAAATTTTTTTATTTTCATATATGTGTGTAGGTTAAGGGCCAATTGTCCTACTGGAAAAAACTCCTTTGTTTGTGTATTGTGTACAAACATTAGTTACAGTCGAATCTTCGCACGATTGCTAGTGGCTTTAAACAGTCATTATGAAAGTGCAAATATCTTAAGAAGCTATATAAAATTTAAAGGCGTTTCATACACACACCCAGTCTCCCGAATCAAACAGTATATAAAATGGCTCTACGTGGCATCCAAGTACAAGTGCCCTCTCTGGTAGCATATCGTTCGATATTATTCTGGTATCTCTCAATGTATCGGTTTGTTTTTGTCTGTCTGTCCGTGGCCCTTTCGATCTATTTGGCCTCTTTCTTTTATCCCCGGATTGTCTCTTAATCCGTGTCATCTGTTGCTTTTTTATGTTATGCAGGTATTTCTCTTTTTTGTCTGTCTTTTACATGTGTATATTTTTCCTTTTTTGCTATGTATTTCACTTGTGTATGTTCTCTCTATCTCTCTCTCTCTCTCGCTATATATATATATATATATATATATATATATATATATATATAGCGAGAGAGAGAAAGAGAGAAAGAGAGAGAGAAAACATACACAAGTGAAATACATAGCAAAAAAAGGAAAAATATACATATGTAAAAGAGACAAAAAAGATATATATATATATATATATATATATATATATATATATATATATATATATATATATATATATATATATATATATATTATATATATATATATATATATGCTTTAATCTGACGAACAAATCTGTCGTGTTAAAGATGCAAGCATTTTGTACTTCAGATATTGGTGAGTGGCATGCGTGAAGAGGGTTAACTGAGATTTTTTTGTCCTTGAACATTAAAAAAATACTTTGTACAATGCACAGGTGAATGGTGTCATTTGTATCTTGATCTTCCATCACATGTTGAATAATACCCAATCACGAGGGTTTTCCTTGATCATATGACACGCTTTATTGGTATAAATGGGGAACACAATGTATTTATCAACAAATAGGTGCGGTTGACGCTGCAAAGACGAAACAAAGCAAGAGAGAAAGGTCGAACAAACGAATACACCTGTCCTCTGCTGAATTCAAGGTAAGTATATTGCTATGTAATTATTTTTTATAATTGTTTGTGTATTTGTCTGATTTTGTTTTTATACAAAAAGATGCTGCATACTTCTTTAGAAAAAAAAACTTTTACGCAAGCGATTTAAATTAGACCATTTCTGAATTACTTCCACTGGGCAATACTGCATCGACATTTACATGTTATATGATGAGGTGCTGGAAGAACCAATTAACAGTCATATTAAGTCAAGAATGATAGGGTTTGGGATTTCAATAATAAACGGAAAACTTCGAAAAATTTCCAACACTTTATATAATTTCATGTTTAACGAGTGAAATGATGGTGATTATTATGAACAGGCTTCAGGGATTAAAAATATTCTGATTCTGATGGTCCATATGACCCCTTTTCCATTAAGATTCAATCAACAACCGTATAGCCATGCTTGTGAAAACATTGAATGATCTGAGTATACAAGAATGGCCTGTGAAGGTATGTGAATCATACAAGGGAAAAAATTATTATACTTTCAAACAAGGTTTGTATTTTGAAGATTACTTAATATTGCTACCAGACATAGTGTACAGCTGCGACTGAAGTTTTGCATTTGTGAGTGAAAAATGCTAGCTAGGCGTCTACCACAAGAATTATAATGGGGGAAACTAGAAAATAGCATCTACACTTTCAAATTACAGGTGTATACCACGATTTTTTAAAAGCAGCAAGTGCAGTCAGTATAAAGTAATCACTTGCTTAAACAAATGAACATGCACTAATAGAAGTTTTTAGAAAGCCTATCCATTGGTATCAGCACCCAAAATAACACATGCCAATACGTGTACAGATCTTGGCTACTGTGTCCTGAACTAATTTGTAGTGTATAACTTAGCATCATCAGGCGGTAAAGATCAAATAGATCATTTGTCTCTTCAGATATGCTTGATGGCACCGCATTGATAGCTCATGACAATTACGTCAACTGTGATACATTACCCACGGCTAAGAGGGTACAAATCAATAGCCTACTGATATAAGTAAAGGGGAAGATTTAGTTACAATAAACCTGATTTTAAAAAATGCCAGCCTTTATCTCCAAACTCGCATTTTTGTTGCAAAAGTCAGCTAAAACGCCATGTCTTTTCTTGTTTACAGATGCTTTTTCTTTTGGCGGTGTGCGTGACAATAATGTCCGCAAATCAAATCTTGGATGTTCAGGCTGCTGATTTGTGTTCTGACCAGAAAACAAATTGCCCGGATGATCAAGAGTGTTGCAAACTGGAAGGAGGCGTGACATGATGTTGTCCTCGAAAAACGCTAGTAGGTCTAGGAAAACAAGTCTATCGTTAATTCTCGTCTTCACAGTAGTTCAGTCAAGTAGGAATCAATCAAGGGAATAAATAGAAAAAATGTTATTCAGTAGATGGCCCACACAACCATACTTAGCTATCAAATTCATGAAAATGGCAAGGTTTAGATCAGCAAGAAAAATTTAAGATACCAGTTTCAATGATGTAAGAATGCTCGAACACATACATCTACTTTTCTTAGCCAATACCTTTCCCTGTTTTCTAAAATTCCAAATGGAGAACCTTTATAATGTTCAACGTTCGAAAACTTATCCCAATCCTTTTATTGCATACCTCGACGAGCCATTTTTATGGGAATATTAAAATTGGAATAGTTGTGGGCTCCAAAAATTAAAACTGGTATCATATAGTCTCGTATAATCATAATGTTGACCTCAGTGTTTCTGACAAAGTCTATTCAGTGCAAGATAGCAATAGATGTGCTTCATGTGGTGTAATGCTCATTTACTGTTTAGTAAAACTGTCTGGAGACCACATCACTATTTTACACCAGCATATATATGCAGGAATATTTTTCAGTTTAGTCATGTATCATATTTACAAAATGGCGCTCCTGACTGTCTTTTCCATGAAATGACATTTGGTTTAATGGTGTCTTTGATGTCAATCTCCTACTTGATTTGATAGTTCCACTAGTTTCTCTAAATCTGCCCACACATTTGCATCAGAAAATACTTTATAATTGAACAAAACTAATGAAATGTATCATGTTGTTAATATATATATATATATATATATATATATATATATATATATATAATTTTGTGTATTTGAGCTAAATCCTAATGATGCTTTTAAAGTGGTGAAACTCGAAATAATCTATATTCTCTACATTTTAACAGATCCTGTAGGACCATATCAATTTGTGGCCCAAGCTAACATGTGTTATGTAATGTGCAATCACATACTAGCTAGTAACCCAACTATTCTGTTGTAGATACTGAAATAAGCAGATACCAAACAAGGCTGATTGACATAATGTACCATTTCTTCTAGTGATTTAATGTATTTATTATTTATCCATTCAAATTTTTATATTTATTTTATTCTTTTAAGTCATGTACTGTCATTCATTGAAGATTATCGCCGCATTCTTACAAAACATACCTTAAAAGCAAAAACAAAGCATGTAATACATGAAACAAAACCACGAATTAGTCGTCCAGATGGCGCATGTATACTATCAGTCTTCAGGTTTTCTGTTTCAGAAATTGTGCTAGTGTTTAATGCCATCTGAAACAAAGAATTATTCTAGAAATCGCATATTATGCTCGTCATTTAGCAAAGACTTTACAGAAGTGATGGATAAACACAATTATGCGGTTTGTTTATTATTCTCAATGAGAAAAAAAAAATTAAAAAAAAAACAGATTGGAAGAAACAGTTGTGGAAAAGATTTCAAACATTAATATTATCACTAGCCGTGTTCGACCGTTCTATCGTTTTTAGACCGAACCATTTCTTCGGTGTATACATAATGATATTTTTGTATGAAGTCTGTTAGTAAATATACAGTGACTATATTGAAGGACAACAGCGAGATATGATCGCACGAATGAGCATGACTGTTGTGCTGGATATTGCGACTAGTATCCGATGCGTGAAGTACTACACGTTGTCTCACATCTACTACATGAACTAAATGGGTATCCTATACAATAAAAACTACTACTACTACTACTACTGCAACAGCAACAACTACTATTACCACTACTGCAACAAAAACAAAAACGACTACTACTACTGCCATCAGCAACAACAAGGCACCACCACGAAAATATGGCACAAATTGTTAGCTTGAGCAGAGACAAAATTTCCGTGACATTTGAACGAAAACAAAATTCCCTGACATTCATACCTTTGCGACTATTGTAAGTCTAAATTTCAGTGACCAATTTAGGAGACTACTGTATGCTTTCACTTTACGCATGGACCTGTTCACTACTTCATCTTAAAGATGTGAATAATATAGTTAAATATTTCTATGACCAGGCGCAGAAAACATACGGAGGAGATGGAATCAACAAAGCAGGCAGTATGAAGGCTATCTATGGCCAAGTTAATGTGTGCCCGGACCAGAGATACGCATGCTTTGGAACTCAGCCTTGCTGTCTGGCAGCAAATGGCTGGACATGTTGCCCATACACTGGAGTAAGTCCTCTTCGCCTTAATTATTGCCCTTGGAAATACGATTTTACAATTAATAAGGACTGGTTCGATAACCTATTCCAAGTTTTTCTTCCCACCATAGTATTTCTGTCTGTCTGTATGTATATATGTATGAATCAACATGATTCAAAAACATCAAAACAGTAATTACCGTTGCCATTACTACACACCATCGCCATGACTAACTCTTCCTTCTTCATCTTGTTTCATGGCCAAGAACATCACCATGATTACTACACAAGTAACAAATTACCGCTATAGTAGCTACTGCATATAATAACTATCGTATTTGTACTTCAAAAACAACTAAGAATTACTACTACTACTGTCACCACCACCACCACCACACGTCAACTAATAGCACTACACTAACATCATAATTTAAACCATCCCCATGACTTCAACCACTTTATCATTACCACCCTACTACTACTACTACGACGACGACGACTTTTGGTTTGTACTCTTACTTCTACTTTCAGGGAAATTGCTGCGCCGACGGGCTAAGCTGCTGTCCCAGTGGGAAACAATGCTATTATAACAAGTGGTGCTTTTAAGGCACCGAGATCTTCTTCCGTGTTCCTTACTCCAACAATATTTTAAAGAAATTACTAACAAAATAAAAACTGACTCAAATTACCCATCCACGTAATTACATTTGCAATGTTTTATAATTAGCTAAAATTACTTCTAATCATTTGTATTCAAAACAATTTCAGATTTTGATTAAATATGGGAATATGTCAAATATAAATATAAAATGTAAAGATGTGTCACATGTCGATAAAATTTTGATAATTATCACAACAATGATAGACATAAAGTCAATAAGATTTGTCTTCAGTACTTGAAGTATCAATAAATTAACTATTTCTGACCCACTCTTCTCAGTGTTCTTTGCTTTTTTAAAATACATGCAGTAGTTGTAGCATTATAAAGGGATACCTTCTAATACAAATATTTTGTAACAACGATTGTAATAGCAACAACCTGCCATTCTCACTTTGTAGCATAATTTCTCTGTTCAGTAATTATTCATTTAATTTATGGCACACTCCCCCCCCCCCCCCGTCTCCTTTTCCATATGCATTATACCAAAAGAAGAGGAATATTATATTCGTACACAATTAAAACGGATTTAACTGGTTTGACGCTTGCTAATTTGTGGCGACAGTCGTATTCAAACATCGTAAGTTCACGTGCTGCTTGAATACAGTTTTTCATGCTTATAACATCTTTTTGTACGTACTTGTGTATTAGGTGCATATTTTATGTACAAATTAATTGACCGTGAAAGAATAACGGTCTTACACTGATTGGAGTGTGCAAATGTTTGCCGGAGCACTCAGTCTTAAAAATTTTTACATCAAGTTCCATCAAATGTTAGCACACAACAAACTGTATTATCCCTATATGGACCATTTTACAAACCTTTGTCAATGCAAGGCAACACAGGTAACATTATGACAAAATAACATTGTGACTTCCTTATTGACTGTTTTCGCTTTACGCCATATTTGTTGCAGAGGAGACAAGAATTCAATGGTATCTGAAATAATTCATATAACTGAGAGATAGAGGTAAAAACAAAAGGATGTATCATCCATCGCTTGTCATACTTTTAAAGTTTTGAAGTACGAATATAAAAGAAAATGTTCCATCTTGCTACTAAACTTTTGTATGTACCTGATGTTAGCAGTGAGCAGTAACGAGCAGCAGTGAACAGTACACTGATCCCCACCGCTGACGGTTTAGCAGTGAGAATCACAGATTGGAACGATGTACAACTTTTATAGTTTTTATTGGACAGAAAGAATCCGTTGTATTTAAGTTCTATAATCATCCCCATACTTTAGCTAGCGGATATTGTCACACCTTCCGTCCGTCAGTCACCCGTATGTCCTCACGTCCTTCCTTCTCTCCGTTATCACATCTCCATCTCCTATACTGCTGGGTGGAAATTTACCAAACCTGTTACATAGGTTGCCCATATAGTGACCATATGCGAGAGGGTTATGATTTTTGGCCCTGCCCTGGGGTTCCTGAGAGGGGGTCAAAGGTCAAAAATACAAAAAGTGAAATTACAGTGACATTTTGTAATATTTTTTTCTTATTAAACTTCATACATGCACTTGTAGGAAGAGAATACATAATTCAAGTAAAATATTTTGGGTCATTCATGACCCCTGCATCACGGATGAGAGCTGGGGGGGGGGGGACATGTAATAAAAAACATGGGGTTTTGCCTTGGCGAGACATGGAAGTAGCTGTAGTAATTTTCCAAAACACTTGTACTTCTTGTACTTCTATTGAGGTTTTTAAATATTCTTGCCTTATTTCATACCTAACGTAAATGTGTATTTATAGACCCTTCTCGTGCTTATGTGCACCCGGATCCACCGTCAAAATAGCGGGTTTACTTTTCTTCACGCTGTCAATCGACTCGCCAAACTTTACTGAACCGGCCGGTCACATGCTGCAGTGACGTCATAGACGGGACTCCAAACAAAATTTTATTAATACGCTCCGTGCAACATTTGTTTTTTTTTATAAAAATAGGTGAACTATGGAATTTATCACAAAAATTTGAGTGTCTAGCAATCGAGAGACCGATGCCAATTTGTCTTGGATCGTTGATCTTAATGTGCAGGGTATAGTATATACTATGTAATTTTGATATGGTAACTTCATGTATTTATAGTACACCATATTTTGGATGTGGTAATTCTTCTCACTCTCTGTCATTCAAACATTGTAATCATTTTAAGAAATAGTGGAAATGAGCATTTTGGGGCTCAATTTGTTTTTATGTGTTTATTTTGTTTTTAAAAAAAGGGTGGTTGGTTTGTAATGGTTTTGGTTTAAAAAAATATTGACCAATTTGTTTTTTATTCTAACACTAATTTATACACATTGTTTAACTGATATTTTAAAGTTGTTTTACTAATTGCTGACATTGCATGATATTATAACCGTTCATTATCATAAATGATATTTATTTCTTTTGTATTTCTTTATTATTTCACATGTGTTGATAGTACTTTTAAAAAAAAACAATATTTTATTTATTTTTAACTTTAATTCCTATTTTTGGTATTTTTAAAAAATTTCAAACAAACCCCTAAATCATTCATTGATAAATTATACATTGATCCTGAAAAATCATTAGGGCTAAAACCAGATGCTTACCGTGACAATAAACGTGTCTTAACTCGTAAAATAGATTACGATTTGATCGATTTGAGTCCAAAACGATTCAACACCAAAAAGCTTATAGGAGGAAATCCCTACTAATTTTTAACAAATAATAAAATTAATAGCGGGTTGTCCTTGTAATGAAAGGTCAAAAAAATACAAGAAAGTAAGTTGTGTCAATATCAGATATTATAAAGAGCCCAATGAATTAGTACAACGGTTACATCTATCGTGTGCAAGCAAACAAAATGGCAATAAATCAAAATATATTGCTAATAAAATTATAGATATCCTTAATAAATTGTATAATGATAAAACAATTAATAAAACTGAATATACAACAATATTTGAAAATTACATGTAATCATATATTATATAAATGGCATTCTAAACTACATTATTCGTTGATAGTGGAAATGCGACTTGTGACGCACCACAAATGTTAGAGTAGAGTTGTTATCGCCAGTTGTTTTGGTTATTACCCAACAATATAATATACATGTACCCTATGTACTCGCGTATAATATATACCTAATGCAAACTGCATAGACCCAGATCTGCCGTCGCATAATGCGCTGGCATATCTGGGTCTATGCATTTTGTAAGGATTAATCAGTAGAACAAACAGCATAGACCCTGATCTGCCGGCGCATTATCCGACGGCAGATCAGGGTCTATGTTGTTTGCAATTTGATGCGTATTATACCGAGTATATACGGTAACACTCATCAGTTTAGAAATTTGGTATAGTTGGTTTAATATCACATCAGTGAATAATAATTTCAGTTATCATGATGGTAATAAATGAAATATAATAAGTACGTCACCAGGTTCATATAATGTTCCATATATAAATCGAGTAATAAAACAGCTTACTTGGTAATACAAATAACATAACAACTGAGCCAGACTACAACACGCTAAGATGCAAGATAACATTAAATAATAATTACAGAGTTGATTTTCCAATACCAAACATTATACATAATATTTAAGGTTATACTTCTAGGATATTAGGCAAAAAACTCAAAACTAATGATAAAACTGTAAATATAACTGACATAAATTCACTACTAATACACTGTAGGTTAGTTACAGGAAGTTATATTAACGTAACGATTGCTGATGTATTATTTTCGTTTACACCAGATAGTCCCCCAGATATTCTATTAAATATACGACCAAATTAGTTAATGTATGTACCAGTAAATTAGATGCACCAAATATCATCAAACACAATACGTATACAAGCAATAGGTTATATAGAAGCAGATTTAAACAATGAAATAGTAACATATATAAACAATGAAATAGTTACATATATAAACAATGAAATAGTAACATATATAAACAATGAAATAGTAACATATTTAAACAATGAAATAGTAACATATTTAAACAATGAAATAGTAACATATTTAAACAATGAAATAGTAACATATTATTTATCAATAAAAGAGCATATACAGAGGGATATTGGTATTTTGCTGAACGGAACGGAATGGAACGGAACCTGCTGAAACGAAGACATCTCTCTGCTACAATATATTTATGTAAATATACCAGCGTAGTATGATAGGTTGGATGATAGATTAGTAAGTATATGTGACTGATATATATGTACGAAATCATTTCGTTTGAGACATTTGAAAGAATTTATATAAATTGTATGGAAATTATGTTGTTTCGTTCCGTTATTTTGATGAACGGAATGGAACCAGTTTAAACAAGCTGCCATTCTATTTGTCTCTATGAATACATTTACGAAGGTTGTTGTATGTGTATATATCTTTATGAATGAATGTAGAACGGAACTAAAACAGTATTAAACGAAGACCTCTCCATGCACTGACATATTCACGTAAATGTATGTTTTCATTTATGTTATATAAATTTACAATGGTTGAAGTGTATGTATATTTCTCAATTAATGAATGTGGTTAGATACGTCATTTGGTTGAGATGTTAGAAGGTACGTTTATATACCCCTGTTTGGTATATATGTACACAATTATTTTGTTTGACATCTCAATAAGTATTAATAGAATTTCTATGGAAATTCTGCAGTTCCGTTTCATTCCACAAACATCAACATCCCGCTAGATATTGGTATTTTACTGAACTGAACGGAACTAGTTTACCGAAGACATCTCTATGTTACGATATATTTCAGTAAATATATGTCTGCCACTCTTTCTGTCTGTATGAATTTACAACGGTTGATGCTGCATCAACATGCTAATGAATTAATGTGGGTAAGTAGGTTGGTTGGATGGAAGGTTAGGAGTTGTGTACATATGCCTCTGTTTGGTATCTATCTATGATATCACTTATTTTGAAATGTCGGTGAGTATTAATATAATTTGCATGAAAATTATGTGATTCCGTTCAGCAAAATACCAATATCTCTCTGGGTAATTGTATTTTGCGGAACGGAACGGAACACCAGTACGCCTGTAAGTATTTCTACCTATTTCATTCCTGAATTCATTCATCGGTATTATGCCAGTCCACTTTAAGAAGCATACAAACTTAGCAATATTCAGATGTGCTTCAGAACAGCCCCACATAAACCGAGTTCTTCATAGGCGAAAAAAATGTTAACACTTTGAGAAAACCCCTATGATTTGGGTTCCGTTCCGCAAAGTACAAAAGATATTCTCTACAGTTATTATGTACTTCTGAGAGGAACCGGTATAAAGTGAAGTTGTTCCCATTGGCAACATGCACAGTGGAGAGAATCTTGGCATACCTCTATGCTACTTTCATGTACTATAACTGAAATTTCTTTACATGTGGTAATTATGGAAACTATGCACTATCTAAAGCAGACAGTAATCAAAATGGCTGCTCCCATGTGCTCGAAAAATGAGCCTGAACTAGTCCAAAGTACACTAGCTTTAGCAATTATTAAAATAGGGAAAAATTAATTTTGACATAGTAGACAATACCAGCTTCTGAAAGTTCAATAAATTAATTAAAAAAATATATAAAAATAAAAAAAAAGTTATTGGCTCCTTTTTTTCCAATTTATCTTTAAAGTCCAAGAAGTGAAAATGACCAAGTGGAGCAAGCAGTCTTTTGAGAGGTGCACATCTGAAGTAAGGCCAAGCTGTATACTCTATAACCCAAATGACATCCATCAATCATATACCAGAATAAAGGGAATTAAAAGTTATGTTAACAATATGTAAGATATACAAGATCCTTTTTATATAACCAGTGAGGAAAACCTGCGAAATTCTTTTTATTTAAAAATTAAATGCAAAGTGCGAAACTGTTGAGTAGAACCAATAGCCCAAAAAAGCAATGTTGTACAATTGAGAAGTTTATTTACACATAAAAGCCTATAGAAAATGACAGGAAATTAAAATTTGGATGAAAGAAAATAAAAAAATCTTTCTCTGAATCATTTAATACACTTTCAAACTGACAACAGTTGGTACACTTAGGGACCAACCATTTTTTTTTTTTTGGGGGGTGGGGAGGGATTTTTCTTTCGAACATGTATAATTTTTTATTTTACCTGAGCATGATAATGTAATTTTTTAAAAAATAAATATAACGGATTTAACTAGTTCTATTTTTCTACAAATCAGAGGGAGAAAAAAAAATTAAAGTTATTTGGGGGCCAGAATTTTTGTTCTCAAAGAAGCCCTTGAACTCCTCTCGACCCCCACCCCCCGAAAATGAAATGGTCTGTTCCTTAGCATTGTTAGATATCAGCACACAAACACACATATATACACACACTCACACAGGAGTTAAATTAAATTGAAGAAAAAAAAGTTTCTGACTTTAAAATCTACTTAACAGAGGAATGCCATCTTAATTAGATTCAGACTTTACTGTTCTTTATAGTTCAGTGGGGGTTGGGGGTTGAAAATGATGCAAGTGTAATTAGAGTTCATCTATGCACTGACCAGAGACTGGATGGTAATCTTGTTCAAACCTGAGCATAGGTCTTGTTGAATTTTTCTCAGCATAGAAAATGATCTTTCTGCATCTGCACTGCTGTGAGGGAAAGCCAAACATGCAATGGTCACACGAGTTAGAATGTTTAAACATGTTAGTTACATTTGGGATTGAGCTCTGCATTCATTCATTATCCAGAAGCTGCGTGGTGTTACTATGTCGATGGATGTCGGTCACTGCAGAATGACTAATCTCAATACAGTCTTTGCAGTATGTGCAAAGAATAAAATGCTTCCCGTTGCTGTGCTGTGCTTCATAATGTCAAACTCCATCAACCTGAAATACTAAAATTTTGTTTTGCTGGGCACTGCTCGCTTCAGCGATGGCTCATCCTTCCCTAAATCACAGCTGAGTTTCGACATTTTGCCTTCAAAAATTAATCACACTTCCAAACTATTTCAACTATTGCAAAATCCGACTTCAAAGAAACGTTGCCGCTGATCATGAACCACAAGTTAATCTTCAATATATATGGCTTAAACACTATCATTCAAGGCAAAGAAGAGTAATAACTTGTGTTTCTTCAACACACATCGCTTACCTAACTTCAAATGAATTGGGTTGTTCCACTTCTTATACTTTACCTATGCAAATTAGCCTAATGGGTTCTCCCAAAAGGATTCATAACACAACATCACCCGAGCTATTGTCAGTCAGTTAAGTAATCTTTGAAAGGGTGGTTGTTTATCTCTGACCAGCTTACAGTTTAATCACATATACGAACCCAAGGCTTTTCATGAGCATTAAGCATGTCTATTTACTGTTTATGGAGGCGCTCTACAGATATTATGTACTCGTGAGAGAGTGACAGGTGTAAGGTGAAGTTGTTTGACTTTGCAGCATGCACAATGAAGAGAACGTTGGCATACCTCTATGCTATTTTCATGTACTGTGGCTGAAATTTCTTTACATATTGTACTCGTGGAAATTGTACACAATCTAAGCACACAGCTGACAAAAATGGCTGCTCGCATATGCTCGAAAAATCAGCCTGAACTAGTCCAAAGTACACTATTTTTAGCAGTTATTAAAATAGGGAAAACGAATTTTGCTAGAATAGGCAATGAATGAATTATAAAATATATCAAAAGTAAACAAAGTTATCGGCTCTTTTTTTTACAATTTACCTTTGAAGTCCAGGAAGTGAAAATGACCAAGCAGAGCTAGCAGTTTTTTTTACAGGTGTACATCTTAAGTAAGACCAAGCTATATACTCTATAACCCAAATTGCATGCATCAATCATACACCAAATTAAAGGAATTAAAAGTTCTTTTAATAATAGCTAAGATATACAAGGTATTTTTTAAATAACCAGGATGACCAGCAAGGAAAACATGGGAATTTTTTTTTCTTTAAATATCTAACCCTATGCAAAATACAAAACTGTACAGCACCACCTATACAGGTTATGGGCATACATGTATATTCTGGTATCAAGAACTCACCGACCCTCTCTCTCTCTCTCTCTGATTTTTTCAAAGATGACTGAAAATTATGGTTTTCTAAACACAACCATGTCTGGGAGTTTGGGAGACAAAAATTTTGTTTTTCGCATGACATGTCACATCATGGCTGGCATGAGATTTTCAAGGTGGCTGCCATGATAGCCATACTGGATATCAGGTCAGTACCATTTACATTAAGTATCACTGAGACATCATATGTAAGTCTTCTGGTGTAAACCCAATGTTGATATGATTTTCCATCTAATAAGAAATAGTTGTAGAAGGAAAATTAATGTGAAAGTGGAGAGGTAAAACGTACGACTGCCACTGAGCATGAGGTGACTATTTCTCCAAAGAGACATATGCCAGACTCTGTGGCAACAAAAAATGTCAAATATGACACTACTAAGAGACTGAGAAATTTTCAGCCACATTGGGTTGATAATTATCCCACACTTGAATTCATTGACTCAGAAGCAAAAATGTTTTGCAGTTATTGTAAACGATATCCCAAACTGGCACAGGTTGGAAATTCAGCCAGTGTATTTGCCAATGTATCTGACAAATTCATGATTAAAGCAATCAAGTTTTATGACCTCACAAGGCCTGTGCAGTTAGGGAAAGTCTGAATTTCAGTAAATTCCTTTCCATTCTTGCTGATGGAAGTACATGTACTGATGCTACTGTATTGGAGCAAGAACTAGTGCATGTAAGATACCTGGATAATGGAAAACTGAAAACCTCTGATGTAACAAAATGTATAGTATCAACCAGTGTTTTTGAAAAATTAAATTCTTTTAAGAAATAAATATGTTGAACATTATTTTGTTTGTTCTTTCTATGGATTAAAGTGCAAACATCTCATCAAATCTTGACAAGTGATTTAAATTTGGAACAAGTGAAAAGATAGGTGGGACAAGTGACTTTTCTGAAACCACTTGTCCTGGGCAAGTGGATGAAAAAAAACTGTGCTCAGCCTTGCAAGGTAAACACATTGGTTGGCTCAGTAGTTTTTGAGATAACTTTCTTACAAGGTAAGTTTGATGGATGGCCGAACAGACTGACAGATTGAACAACAGACAGAACAAAACCAAAGTCTCCCTCCATTGAGGGAAGACATCAAAATTCACAAAAGTTGGGTGAAAACAAGAAAAGTTATACCAAGCTGATTTATATATGTCATTTAATGAAAACAATCCTGATATCTAAGATTTACAAAAGCAAAGCTCTCCATGCATAATAATGTAATGATTCACACATCTTGATTAGTTCCACGCTACATCACAATGACATTGTTGCACACGTATCCTGACTTGAACTTTGACAGCAGTGTATTGGAATTCCTAAAGAGCAATAATCAAGTGACAGCTGGTAATATATGGATGGCACTTAAAGATTCATGAATCATACAACTTGCAAACCATACTTCCTTATTAAGAGTAAAAATCACTAACAAACAAACTATGGGCTACATCTCAAAATTAGCAATATTAATGGATTCAACCTGAATCCAACTGAAAGCTGACGTATCAAATTTCTTCAGTTTTAATTTTAAATTTAAGTTTTGGGAATTCCTGTGTCTCTGTTAGTTACACCTCAGCATTGGTAAAGAGATCTTTGAATAATGCTGTATCAATGTATATATACAGTAAAACCCTTCAAAACCAAACACCCGTTATACTGAAATCCCCTCAAGATCAAAATTTTTATTTGGTCTTGAATGTTTCCTTCTTTCAATATCATCATTTTTTTCTCCCAGTAAACCGAAACCCCTCAACTCTGAAAACTGAAAGATATCATCATTTTTTTTCCCAGTAAACCGAAACCCCTCAACTCTGAAAACTGAAAGAGTTTTCTGTTCCCAACTTTAAATTTTACACCAAAAAACCCCCATAAAACTGAAATTCACTTCAACTTTGGAAATGCATTTTAGTTGCTAAATTCAATAAAACGTTGATATTTATGATCCAGAAAATGCCTGTGGTGATGCAATTAAGTAAAACACACCTGTGACAAGCTGAGCACAATTACCGACGGTTAGCAAATACTATAGTAGGCTTAAAGGGAAGTTAATGACCCAGAAATGTCCCCAAGTTGATGTAAAAAGACAATACTCAACATCAGCATCAGCACAGATTAAAGCAGACAATTGGCCAATCCAAAGTCTTTGCACCTTAAAGAAGGATTAGCTTTAATTACTAAACACTTGTAAGTAAACTAATAAAGATTATTCTTATGTGCTTATTATTAAATCATGATCGACGCTATTCATTTGTATAAATTATGAAGAAAACTCTTTTTTACTTAAAGTTAAACAACTGGGCTTAAATAACCAGGCTTGCAGTGTTGCTTTTGATGTGCTTGTACATTTACTTGGATATATTTTTTTTTTCTTCACATTTACAAGATCCTCAGTAAACTGAAAACCTCTCAAAACTGAAAAATGTGGTCCCAAGGCGTCTTAGTTCCCTTTAAAGATTGGAATCGATTTTAAATTAGGATCATTCATAAAATAGTCAAACTTTATATAAATATTTTTTTTTCATTTTTAGAAGAAAAAAAAACTATTATTTACAAAACGTTTGTCTAGAAAACTTTTGCAACTATTATGTTTGTAGCAAATATGACATCTACTGACAATCACAAGAGTGTAAAGTTTACCATTTTCTTTACAATTTCTTTTTGATGCAATCTAAAATTGCTTTTATTTATTTCCTTAACTATGTTGCTTCACAAAAATAGTTTTCTTACTTTCATTTTCTTTTGTCAGGACCCATGATTCTTGTGGATGGCAGATCCCAATGAGGGGTCAATTACTATAAATGTAATCAATTAAATTTCAGTGACTGCTGCAAATTTTCACTGCAGTTACAATTAGTAATTTGTTACTTCTGAGTAGTGTTAATTGATTAAATTACATGACCTTTTGGACTGTAATCAATTACTTGTCAATTACTTTCGATTATATTTATTTGTTAAAATAACAAATATATTACTGTATATTATGCAATTTAAGAGTGACAGTAAAAATTATGTCTTCAAAACTAAAAGTATTTTACATTTTACAGAAAAAACACATAAAGATAATCCCAACCATTCTTTTTACTACAATACCCACTGGACTGCTAGTTTTTTCAATACCCACTGGATTGCTTGTTACTTTTTACTTCAATACCTACTGGACTGCTCGTTACTTTTTACTTTAGTATTTACTGGACTGTTTGTTACTTTTTACTTCAATACCTACTGGACTGTTTGTTACTTTTTACTACAATGCATACTGGACTGCTTGTTACTTTTTACTACAATGCATACTGGACTGTTTGTTACTTTTTACTACAATGCATACTGGATTGCTTGTTACTTTTTACTTCAATACCTACTGGACTGCTTGTTACTTTTTACTACAATGCATACTGGACTGCTTGTTACTTTTTACTTCAGTATTTACTGGACTGCTTGTTACTTTTTACTTCAATATCTACTGGACTGCTTGTTACTTTTTACTTCAATACCTACAGGACTGCTTGTTACTTTTTAGAAGGTACTGCCTGATAGGATGTGGAGGTGATCCCTCCCATCTGCTGGGGTGGTCTAACCACCCCCGGTCCCTGACCGGTTTCATTATCTTTTCAACTCATAAGAGGGAATTGGTCTGGTTGATCCATTTTTTCAACTGATCACCGTATTTTGTTGGTGTGGAGTTTATATATCCCTTGCCACCGGTACAGTCGCTTATTCGGTTGCGTGACAATAGTTATCTCCCTTTTTAGGAGGATGTATTGTCATATCCCACTGTTGCAGCTGGTGTACTGTACCCTGGATTGCATTCATGTTGGATGCAGCCGGCTTTTTAATGATATTTCTGTTTCATGCAGCTGGGGTCGACTTAAGTGGCATTTAAACATAAAAACCTAAATGAGTTTTTACGTAAAGCAGGGGTAAATAATGAAGTGGCTGGAAAACTCTTTTGAGATATAAATTTTTTAAAATTACAAGAACTTTTTATCCTTCATATTGTGCATGAACACAGTTAATGTTTGGATCTAAAAACATAAAACCGCCGTATTATATAGGTTTGTGGTTGTGTCAGCGTTCACCGGGGTATCATATTGTTCGTGTAATACCAATCCTGCCGGAATCACGAGATTGTCCACAGGGTTGATGACAGGGTGAACTGTAGCATCGTCCAATGGGTCCTTGAATGAGGAATCTGTTTCCTGAATCTTTTCCCAGGAGAAAATGGCCATATCGGGTACAAATGTCTCAACTGGCAGAATGTTCCAATTTAATGTAGGACAAATTATGTCCTCAAAATAATATTATTCATTTGAGTCGATTTCCATGACTTTTGAGACATCACTAAAAGTAGGATTTAAAATGAGTGGATCACAGATTGTATCCGTCACTTTATCAATTTGATTTAGGTGTCCAGTAGAAGAGACATCCATTGAACTGTGATGCTTCCTCTCATGTTTTATGAGATCTACTTTCCTTTTGAAAATTTTAAGGAACTGGTGGCAGGTCATTCTCACTTTCAAACATGCTTCTTACTTTTTACTTTAATACCTACTGGACTGCTTGTTATTTTCATACATTTCTTGTCACTTTGTTGGTCGTATGAGAAGTGACAACAATGAGGCACTGAATATCGTTCATTCGTTGGATTAACGACGTGTGCGGCCATTCGGCCATTTACGTCGAAGGAACTGAATATCCTTTTAATTCCACTTGTATATCATTGTTGAAACTTTAACATACCAAACTGTGGTATCTTCAACCCCACCCCTATGTGATATAAAATAATATAACTGCAAATACAGTTTCATTTAATATATATTTGTAAATATATGGACTGGTACTTCTCTGATTATCATGAGCACACTGTATATACTCTTGTATAAGTTGATACCAACCGCAAGCTACATAGACCCAGATCTGCCATTGCATAATGCACCAGCAGATCTGGGTCTATGCATTTTGTAAGGACTAATCAGTAGAACAACAACACAGACCCTGATCTGCCGGTACATTATGCGACAGCAGATCAGGGTCTATGTTGTTTGCATTTGGACACGGCTAATACACGAGTATATATGGTATGTCATTTAGAACCACAGTGTATACTGAAATAAAACAAATAAAAGATGCTCATTTTGCAACTGGGGTCATAAAAGTTTTCTAACAAATGCTCAAGTTATCTAAATTGTACTACTTACCTGTTTAACACTCAGTTTTGAAAGAATTTAAAATTAGCTCAAGTTGAAAGTACATGTTGCAGGTAATCTTGATGTAATCAGAAAAATAATCTTGATTAAAAGTAATTTTTTGACTGTAATTGATTACATTATAATTACTTGTAATAAAACAATATTTTATTACAATGGGATTGTATCTAGGATTGAATAAATCTGGGCACTGTCCACACTAAAAGTTGAAAAAAGGGGGTCATTCTGGTCATATTTGGGGCCTTGAAATAGTGCATCAAAAAACTAACTAAAAATGAAAGCAGAACAAGAGTGAGTGCTATAATGTATCCCTTTTTTACTAGCATTAAAATATGAAAATCCATATTGTCTTTCTTCAGGTCACATTTTTAATTATTTTTTTTTTTAAATTTGCCATTAAAACAAATGTGACCAGAGTGCATTTCCACCATTTACAGTCAATCACTCATAGGTCAATCCTTATGCTTTGAAATAGAACTGAATGCTTGAAATTTGCCATCACAAGAAAGTACAACTGAAATGAAGAATCTCCATCAACACATCCAGTACAGACTTGTTTTTTGAAATTATAACGAGACATTGTGAATTGACATACTGCTGAACATTAAGTGTGATGTGCCTGCATTACTATCATTAGTGTCTACATGAATCATTCAAATTCATTAACAGAAGAAAATGGTGTGGATCAAGATCTGCTGGTGATGATGGTGGTCCTACAATGTAAAACATCGACCCTGATATGTATGATGGTGGAGTCAACATCTTACTGCTATAACAACTAGTGCTGTTTAGCTCTGTTCTGAGAGCATCGACAGGGAAACCGGAGGCCAAATTTTCAAGAATATCTCACATAGTTGACAGCCTATACTGACACTGTTGTTCATCTTTATTCATAAATATATTTATTTTGATGCCTTTTTCCTTATCGAAGTAAATCTATGCACAGTCAAGTGGCTACATTTTTTAAACTCTGTTGACCACCATTTCAGTTGTTTCAATAGTGATGACAGCTGAGAAATGCCAAAGTTAGTTGAACTAGGGGTGCGTTTTCTAACTAGGGGTGCGTTTTCTTCAATGAAATGAAAATGTCTATTCACATCCAGCACAACAAGATTAAACATATATTGGTTAAAGAAATGTAAGCGTTAGTTCAGCCAAATTCAGCATTCCACAGCTACCATCGCTCTTCAACCAAGTGAAATGGCAGTCCACAATAGAAACACCATACAGGAGCACAATAGATAATTTCTACATTTCTTGGGGGCAAAAAAACGCATGATTCATGAAAATTGTCACCCATTCCTTTTTTGTTTACATGATTATGCCTGCACAGATTCCAAAGCTGGATTTTCACAATCATGCATCCTCTATAAAAACTGGTACAATTACTTGTGATTACTGAGAAAATTAGTAATCAATTAGAGACAATTATGTCCACTGATTACAATTATCCCAGGCCCCTCCATTATAAGACTTTACTCAACATTCTGAGTAACAAAATATTACTCCAGACTTGAAAATATTGCTTGAAATTGACAAATGCAGCCTTTGGATTAGTCAGAAATATCTGAGTATGGTTTGTAGTCAAGTAAAGTTTTATGACAGATGGGGCCTTTTAGGTGCAAGGATAGCAGTGCCTCAAATATTGAAACAAAATTAGCAAAGCAACAGTACCTGTAATCTGAAGTTCCTAAAACAACCAAATTTTTTACCCAATTATGAATAAAATCATTAGAAGAACAGAGCCAATAATACTGTATGTCAAAACTGAATCACAAAGGCAAACATTTTGTGTAGAAACAATTGACATGGGTATTTTGTGTCAGACAAAGTAGTAACATGAAACACAAACTCAGGAGATAATGAAGATTGAAAGGCATTTCTGAAATACATACAATCAAAATACATACAATCACAAAAAGAGCTTCTAAACAAGACAACTTTTTATTTGATCAAGTTTAAATCCTCCAGGTGAAAAATGCAATTTGAGGAGCTAGGTATGCGGTGATTAAAGCTGCCACTAGATTCACGCTGTGATTATCCAGGATTGCAATTCCACTAATGTACTCGACGTGGGGACCAGGACGTTCCACTATACACTGCTTCTTTCTGTCATACCCTGTGAATATAACATATGAAGAAGCATTTTAGATTCCCACATCAGATTGAGTCAAACAACATATTTTAGTGTTGCCCCTAGATGATAAGAGCATGCAGAAGGCAAATGGGAAAGTAGGATGTGGAAGTTTTAGTGATAAGGATTTCTCTCCAGTGTATATTCTAACCTGAATATCTTATCCAAAGGCAAATTCTGACACTTGGGGTGGGTGTGGGTATTTTCAGAAGGGGCGGTTCATTTCGGATAAAATGAACAAGTCTAAATTTGTTCATTGAAAAGTGTATTACTTTAATTTCAAGAAGTGTTCATGAATCTCAATCTTTGCTAACCAATGGCCATTGATCCACTTCCTTACAGACTGACCATTGGCATATGTAGCTCACTTAAACGGGGTTTTGAATCAATGACCTCTTGCAGATAAAGTGTTACTGCCTGTAGCAAGCAAAATCAATTGAACAATGAGAGTGATTGTTATGTGACCTGTTTGGTATTAGATACACCAACTTGCACTCTGTCCACATGCTTTGACTCGAAATAAAAATGTGCAAAAGGTTTAAATTGGAGAAACTTACATGCAATATATGCCGTCTATGCAGGCTGCTATGATTATTCCTGGTAAATGTAATGCGCAGTCTGATCAGACCAGTTTCTTTCTGTTGCACGCAATCAAATACAGTAGTGGAGTAATAGTTACTGTTTCAGTTACCGTATATACTCGCATATCATCAGAATCCAAATGCAAACAACATACACCCTGATCTGCCATTGCATAATGCGCCAGCAGATCAGGGTCTATGTTGTTTGTTATACTGATTAGTCTTACAAGCTGCATAGACCTAGAACTTCCAGCACATTATGCGATGGCAGATCTGGGTCTATGCAGTTTGCAGTTGGTACTGACTTATATGCAAGTATATATGGTAGTTACATATGCCAAGGGTTGATAATGAAGAAAGTGGATCTATGACTCTTGGCTAGCAAAGATGCCGAATCCCTAAATTCCCTCTAAATCCACCACCAGCTAGCTACTGAAATTCTAGGCCATGAGTTTCAATGGAAACTGATAGAGCAATTTTCTGCTCTATATTTGTACAGGAATCACTACCTATCGTTCCAGGATTTCAAAAAAGTTCATTTTAAAAGTTGTATAATACATCACCTAATTCGTCTGAGATGATTCATCCAGTGAAGATTAGCATCTTATTCCATTCAATACAGATCGGTCAAAGCCTGGACAATGCTGGCTTTTTCTGATTTGGCATCATTGAAAGTGCTTGCCTGTCACAGTTCAATCTATGTGTCTCTTTCTTTTCACACCCTATCAATCAAGATCTGGAGTAGTGATCATGTGCTAATAATGAAGCGAGGTACATTCTTGACTTTTGCCTAAATAAACCAGTCTAATCAATGATTAAATAACTCAACTCTACTTTCACTAGTCTCCTATAGCCATTGTAAACATTATCATGCAGAAAAGAAGTTCCGACTACAGTGGTCATGGCCCCTTTATAGCTAAATATTTGTTTTGCAATCTATTATCTTTACATTTAAACTTTTAATAATTTTAAAATATGAAATTCAAATTTTTAATTAGCACTATATAGACAGTATTGTGCTGACATATTGTGAAATAACCTAGCTACCTACCCACCTACCTACCTACCTACCCACCCACCTACCTACCAACAAAGGAAATAAAGGACATGAAACATTATAAAAGAACATTCTTTTCTATCATATCAAAGTAGAGGTAATAAGTTGATCTTAAAATCTGCTCTAGAAGCTATTATCATTGTCCACCCCAAGAAGCCAGATTTTACTGGATAAAGGTCACAAGCTTTGAGTAACCTTGGAGTGACAGCCAGCAATACAAACATAACTCATGCATCAATAATTACCTTGATTAACCACTATTGGTGAGGCCTTACATGACAAGCATGCAGCATTAAGTCCACACCTAATTCCTATATTCATTCATTCATTCACATGTACAATACACAGTTAACCTACCTAGGGTAGCATGTCACAATATATAATGTACAGTCATTTATATTAAAGTTTAACATTGAATAAACGTATTTATTCCTACTTCCAAATGCATTGGTCAGAAATGGCCTCCTGAGTAGGCTAGGATGTATATAGGTATTGCATGGATGAATCAATATGATCATAAACACAAATACTTAGCCCACGTTAGTAGAGCAGTGAACTTTGGTTTTAAAGATGTAGAAGTAACAGAGATGCATCTAATTATAAAGTTTTGTGACTGGAAGTAAATAGCACCCACGAAATGAACTTTTAACACAAAATTTTAAGAAAGTCACCAAGCATGAAATATAAGTCACAGAGACCTCTATTGGGAAAAAGAATGTAAAATTTATCAGGATGCATCCAGTCACCAAGTTTCATGATTCTAGGTAGGATGGTATGTATGTAACATGTCACTAACTGTGGTCATGAGCTATATTCGAAAACTTAAACAAAGCCAGTAAAACATGAAATAAGCTCACAGTGAACTTTTGCTGTAAGAGTGTGGTACTAACAGAAATGCATAGCATCATCAATTTTGTGATTCTAGCATGAACAGTGCCCGAGACATGAACACGATACAAAATTTAACCCAAGTCAGTAAAACATAAAATATGGTCAATACTGACCTACTAATGAAATGTGGGATGCATCCCCAAGTTTCATGATCCTATATATAGGATAGTATGCATAGAGCATGTAAAAATCCTGATATCATCATAAGCAATAATTTAATCTAAGCCAGAAAAATGTCAAATATAGGCCATAGTGACCATTTTTGTCATTGGTATAGTACTAAAAGAGATGTGTAAAATCATCCAGTTTAATGATTAAAGCATAAACAATAGAAATGTCAAATTGAAGTCAATGAAATATGTATATAGGTTACTACATGAGTAATCTATGTAACACCCTCACCCTATGTAAAACCCTCATTACACAGTGACCTACACACTCTGAAAGCAAGTGTCATTCTCATCAAGATACATTCCCTCACAAAGTTTCATAAATCTAGGAATCTAGGCAAAACAGTGTGTGTGGGGGTGTGTGTGTGTATATATATATATATATATATATATATATATATATATATATATATATATATATATATATATATATACACACACACACACAGATGCATGCAATCTTCTAGTTTTATGATTTTAGCATGAACAGCGCTTAAGAAATAAACTTGAAACACAAAATTTAACCAAAGTTATTGAAGAGTGAAGCATAGGTCACATTCACCTATTTTGTGACAAGAATGTTGTACTCACCAAGATGCATTCCCTCACCAAGGTTCATGAATCTAGGCATAACAGTATATATATATATATAAAGGGTGCAAAAACCTATTTGGTCATGAGCTAAATGTAAAAACTTAACCTAAGCCAGAAAAATGTTAAATACAGGTCACAATGACATTCTTTTATTATAAGGGTATAGTACTAATAGAGATGCATACAATCTTCTAGTTTTATGATTCTAGCATGAACATAGCTTGAGAAATAAACTTGAAACACAATATTATAATCAAAGTCAGTGAAGCATGCAATATAGGTCACACTGACCAACCGTTGTAATGAGAGTGCAGTACTCATCGAGATGCATCCCCTCACCAAGTTTCAAAAATATATATATATATAAAGGTACAAAATATCTTGTTGGTCATGAGCTAATTGCAGAAACTTAACATAAGACAGTAAAATGTGAAATGTAGGCCATAGTGACCTTTCTCTGTGATAAAGTTATGGTACTAATAGAGATACATACAATCGTATAGTTTGATGATTCTATCATGAACAGAGCTTGTAAAAAAACCTTCAAATTCAAAATGTAACCCAAGTCAGTGAATGATGAGGGTGTAGTAATCATCATGATGCATCCCCTTACCAAGTTTCATGAATCTAGGTATAACAGTATGTATACAGGGTGCAAAAACCTAGTTGATCATGAGCTAAATGCAAACACTTAACCTACGCCAGTAAAATGTGAAATGTTCTTTCTTTAAGGTAGGGGTGTAGTACTAACAGAGATACATATAATCATATAGTTTGATGATTTTATCATGAATAGTGCTTGAGAAATAAACTTAAACTACCAGATTTAACCAAAGTCAGTGAAGCATGAAATATAGGTCATAGTGACCTACATTTGTAATAAGGGTGTAGTACTCATCAAGATGCATCCCCTCACCAAGTTCCATGATTCCTGATATAACAGTATGTGTACATAGTTCACACAGATATTTCATCAGGAAATTCAAGTACTAAAGTTCCTCATAGCCCCTACCAGTAACATTGCCACCTGGTACACCAGAGGGAGGTTTTGCTCCCTGCCTCCCCCCCCCAACTTTCCAACTTCTCCTGCTACCTAATTTCTTATTGAAACCCCTGTCTATGCAAATGAATCTGGTTATAATGAACCTCCAGTATAAATAAAATATTGGTATAACAAATTAACATATTACATCAGCATTTCCACTGAAGATAGAATTTTTTTTTTTAAATTTATTACAAAGTTCGAATTTGGTACAAATTTGTTGAACTATATGAAGAAAAAGAAAAAAGAAAAAAAATCCAACAAATTCCACTGTATTTTATCGTCTTATAACATTTCCAATGTATATGTTAAGTATTTCCTTATCATCCCTGTGGTTCTAGGTTCAATCTTCACAGGTGTCAGTAGTTTCAAATCTACCATATGTTGCAGTTACATTCCTGAAGTTGGCTGAAATTCAAACTGCTCTGCTTTGATGAATATGACATTTAAATTCAGAATTAAATCTACCACAAAAATAAATATACTCACCAGAATACTGTAACGTGGCCCCTAAAAGGGAGTCTACTGCTGAGCCTAAAAGTCCATACAACCCTGCTAAGGGAACAATGGGCCATTGAACTGGTGAATTTTCTAAATGCGTATCATTGGTCAATAAAACTAGAGTCAAATAATAAGCCAGGCCCACAAGTAGTCCTCCAATCAGACTACTGACTGTTCCGGCAATAGACACACCTCCATTAGTTCCTGCAAAGAAACAAAGTCACATATTATAAGCACCACTCAAAAAAAAAGCAAATTTGAACATACAAGTTTGACCATAGAAGTGACTTGTTTTTTGGGGTTTTTTTTATACTGATTTATGGATACATTATTTCAGTCAGGTTTTAGAAAAATGGGGCCAATTGGGGCCCCCTTTATCTGAAAAAGTGGGCCAATGGAGTGAACATAGTGGGCCAACCTTATACTAAAATGAGATGTCATTTACATCATCTATTTTACCTGCTATTCACTTGAAAAACCAAATAAATTAACTTCTTTACGATTCTCTTGTTTGATGCTTCTGACCTAGACCAACAAGTTGTTCTCTGCCTCTTGTCTTTATTTATCTTACATGACTGTTGTGTCAGATAAATAAAAACTAGGCGGAGAAAAACTTCTTGATATACTACCAACCCTAGTCTTACAGTGCAGAAGTAAAAGTCTTCAATCTTTTGCCCCTCCAACAGTATAGTTATTAGTCTTTGCAAAATTTCAGATTTCATGCAATTTCTTGCGTGTGTGTGAATGTTTTTCTTCCTTGGTTCCATTATTGTGGAATCCAATTATTCGTTGAACACTTCATTTTCCATTTTACTTTCATCTGGACTTTTGTAGATTTTAGCAAGTTGGTCACTAGAGTCATCATCTCTGCAGTCATTTTTAATCGCCTTCATGGTCTGAGCATGATACTGGTGTAAATAGATTAGTATTCCATTGTTTCATATCTACCTCCTAGTGAAACTTTGCTGTCTTTCCAAATGCAAATGGTGCTATGTCTGGGTCATATCATGTGCCTGAAGCAAGTGACTTACAAAATTATCTGCAAGTACAAATTTTTTGTATTAGTAAAAAATGAACATCAAATGGGGGTGGAAGTTACTTCAATATATTACTAGAATTTCATTCATATTTCATTGAGGCTATTATATTTTGGTAGCATGGCAAGCTTAATCTGAACAAGAAATATTATGGGATATGCCGAGTACATTATTTATTTCTGGATGATCCTGAGTTTTACTATATCTTTGATTACGAGAAGGGGTGGGGAATGGAGTGGGGGTTGGGGGGGGGGGGGGTGGAACAGACAAGCCAAGCATAGCAACAAGTGCAATTGGGAAAGACTGAATGATGGATTCTGTTTATTTTCATAAAAACAATCACTGTGCAATTTGGGCATTTAATAATTGCTTGGTGCATATGTATCAAATTAAAGGTACAAAAGAAACCCATGCCTCATCAGTTTCTAATGCAACACTTTTGACACAATCAATCTCATTGTTTGCAGGAGTCGGTGTCTATTCTGCACAAATCCCACAATGGTGCATCCTGGATGAAACTCGGGGGATATATTTTTGTTACTAATCGGACATAACAAACAGCAAATTTGTCTTAATAAATGCAAATAACTTCCCCATAAATTCTTTGCAATATATCTTTTGTGATGATGTCATGATGTGGGAAAGAATTTAAAACTTGTCTCTGAAGACTAACCTTCTGGTACTTTTTGAAATGTTGTGATAAGTCTGGAAGAGGATAGCCGACCAAAAACTGTTCCTATTTCTGAAGCAAAAGTGTCCCCACAACTACATGCTAGTGATCCTAAAACAGCCATGGAAAGCCATGATGCATGATAATCCTGTGAAAAGTTTACCACTTTCTCTGCGCAGCCAACCTCTATCATGTAGAGTAGGGCAAACTCTGCGGCAACCCCACCATTACATAACACCTGAACCCAGTTTCGCTGTCCACCTATGCAAAATATGTAAAGCAGATTTTTTAAAAAGTCACAAGATCTAAAATTTATATTTTCTGTATAATCCTAAATAATGAACATATGACATTTTGCAAGACACAGATTTTATCTGGATAAATGATCAGTCTGAATGAAGATTTATAATGTGATATGAAATGGTTGAATGAAAATAAACTTAGCTTAAATTTACAGAAAGCTCAAATGTAGAGAACTGTACTTAGAAGTAAATGGTACAAAAGCTGATTATGTTAAATGCGCCAAACTTGTTGGTATCCTTATTGATAATACTTTATCCTGGTCCAACCACTTTGAAACACTCTTTGTGAAAGTATCTAAGAAAATAGAAATTATGAAATGGGTTGCACATTTTATGTCCTATCAGTTAATTTTTAAAGTGTGTAATACAGTTGTTTTCCCCCAGTCTTTACTGTTGTATTGTGTGGGGAAAACCCCATAATTCTTCTCACAAGCAGTGACTATACAACTTCCAAAACAAACGAGTTGCCATGGTGATTTTAAATGTTAAAGATATTTCAACATCAACATCATTTCTTTTCAACACTCTTAGATGGATGCCAATTAAGGACAATATTATTCAGAGAAAAGCTGTTCTTGCTTTCATGGCCTTAAATAATGAAGCACCCGAGTATCTTAGTGTTTAAGGAGTACACAGTTGAGTTAAAACAATGATTTATACACATTAAAAGTTTGGACCTAGTATTTTAAGAAATCCTCAGCTTATTCCAATATAGTACTATGAAACAGTTTACAACATGATGTCAAACAAGCACTTAATGTTTCTGCTTAAAAAAACCCATACCTATAATATTTTAATACGTAATTCTGATTTTATGACTGCATACGATTTTATATGGTAGCTGTGATATGTAAATGAGATAACAGTATGTTAACCTTGTTTAATTTGTATTAACTTCTGGTATATTTTTCTTTTATGCAGTAGATTTTAATCTTACATATTTGTTTACTAATTACATGTATATCTGTTTTAATTGCAGGGCCATAATGTAAATAAAAAAAATATTATAATTATTTATTATTATAACAATAGATATATACTTACTAGGCAAGAAAATGTGAATTCAGGTGTACAACCCACATTCACCCCTGGGTCTTTAATTATCCCACACATGGGCATATAAAAATGAAAAAGAAAAAGCAAGGATTTGTAAACAATTTGTTATCACTCGCAACCTTCTTTGAAATCTTCTTCCAGCTTTTTCTTCTCTCTGGACTTGAACTTGGTTGCCTTAGATGCAGCAACAAAGAACATTAACAGGGATGAGAAGAAACAGAGGTTACTGATGGTGAGAATGAAACCCACAATGAGACCTGAAATAAATAAATATTACCTAATTTACTAAATACTGAATTCACTTTTTTTGTGATGTTCCAGTTTTCGTGGATTTCATGATTGATAAAATCCACAAAATTAAAGACCCAATGAACAATGATCATTATGTTGAAACATGTTATGTTATGCTCAATCGACGAATTTAAGTACTAACAAAAATGTGATTTGTTTTACAAAAACTTGAAAATTGATACCCACAAAAATAAACGAATTCACAGTAAGCATGATTTATTTGTGAATACAATAACATCTAGAAAGTCCAAGTCTTTTACCATACAAGACTTTTAATTTGAAGCCTGAGACCCATTCATTATCACATGGTGTTCAATTGGAAAGCTAAGACCCATATAAGTTATTCATTATCACATGGTGCTGAGACCAATATAAGTTATTCATTATCACAAGGTGCTGAGACCAATATAAGTTATTCATTATCACATGGTGCTGAGACCAATATAAGTTATTCATTATCACAAGGTGCTGAGACCCATATAAGTTATTCATTATCACATGGTGCTGAGACCCTTATAAGTTATTCATTATCACATGGTGCTGAGACCCATATAAGTTATTCATTATCACATGGTGCTGAGACCAATATAAGTTATTCATTATCACATGGTGCTGAGACCCTTATAAGTTATTCATTATCACATGGTGCTGAGACCCTTATAAGTTATTCATTATCACAAGGTGCTGAGACCCGTATAAGTTATTCATTATCACATGGTGCTGAGATCCATATAAGTTATTCATTATCACATGGTGCTGAGACCCGTATAAGTTATTCATTATCACAAGGTGCTGAGACCCTTATAAGTTATTCATTATCACAAGGTGCTGAGACCCATATAAGTTATTCATTATCACATGGTGCTGAGACCCATATAAGTTATTCATTATCACATGGTGCTGAGACCCGTATAAGTTATTCATTATCACAAGGTGCTGAGACCCTTATAAGTTATTCATTATCACAAGGTGCTGAGACCCGTATAAGTTATTCATTATCACATGGTGCTGAGACCCATATAAGTTATTCATTATCACATGGTGCTGAGATCCATATAAGTTATTCATTATCACATGGTGCTGAGACCAATATAAGTTATTCATTATCACATGGTGCTGAGACCAATATAAGTTATTCATTATCACATGGTGCTGAGACCAATATAAGTTATTTATTATCACATGGTGCTGAGACCAATATAAGTTATTCATTATCACATGGTGCTGAGACCAATATAAGTTATTTGCTGTCACAAGGTGCTGAGACCAATATAAGTTATTCATCATCACAATGTGTTCATCATAAAGAAGTATCAATATGTAAAATGTAAACATTTATTATACACTTAAGTGTAACATATAGAACATTATTGGTTAAATATGTGACATATCTTTGCATTCCTATATTTTCAACTGTGAAAAAGGTAGCCTTATATTTTCACAAGTGAAAATACAAGATTTTCCAGCGTGCCATTTGATGCTTGATTGTGTGTGTCTACAGAAGTTATGTTTGCAGCATGAAAAACGAGCATTTTGTGAGCTAGAGCAATAAAAGGAAACAGGCAAAGAAATTATTTTGTGCTCAAGATATTTGACCTGCCACTGTTTGCTTACTATGAAATAATGTCCCCTGTACTACTGTGACAACAATGGTAAAAACATGTTGTGCTGTACCACTCAATAAAACTTGCTCTGTGGAGAGATAAGGTAAAGTAGTTTACAAAATGTAAAAAATATCATTTACTGCAATGGATTAGGTCATCTGAAACGTACTGTTATTTTTATGATCATCATATGAACACAACTGAAACTTAGGTGAACTTATGAAAGGTTGGGGGTAGGGGGTTTTTAAGATTGAGTTTCATTTTTTAAGCTTCAATTCTGGAGTAAATTTAAATAAAAATAAAATTTTCTTTCCTGTGGAAATAGTTCATATAATTCATCTTGTACAATAAGTGATATATTTTAATAAGTGCCAAACTTAAGCCAGTTAAAATATCACATTTTCTTGTACCACACAAAAAAATATATTCTGTATTAATGTAGGAAAAGAAAATATTTCAATGTATTTTGTAAATATAAATATCCATTTTGTAAATGTAATCATGCATTTTGGGCTCCAAGGTGGGACCCTCTAACCATACTGTTTAAAAAAAAATTTAAAACATTTTTTATTGCCCCAATAACTATTGTTTGTGTTGTACAAATAATTACATGTATAGGCACAATAATATCAATTATTATTTTCAGATGATTCTTACATAGATATGTCACAAAACTCTTAATACATTTTAAGTACAAACATGGGTTCTGAGAAACATTGTGTCTTGCCTTTTTCCAAGTTATGAGCTTGCACAAAAACTTAAACAATGGCTTGCCACCACTGAGAGACGATATCATGTTCACTAGGTCATGCATCCTTCTCTGAAAAAAGGCAAGACAGAAATTACATGACAAAAATAAATTACCATTTCTTGGAATGATGGTGTATGAAAAATTAGAAGGTTCACTTGGGAGTTTTTATTTTATAGTTCTCTGAAATGCTGTATTCAGTGAAATGCTGTATATACATGGCTCCAAAATTTTTCTGCACCCATTTGTAAGAAAATTTGTAAGAAAAAGAGCTATTATTTTTAAGTCAATGTTAAGTTTCTCATATGTGTTCCATTAAGAAACAGGTGTTTCTTGATCCTATAACTTCTGAGCATTTATGTGTATACTGTTTACTGTATATAAACAGAATTATAACCTTTCAATTGACTAATCAGCAGCATCCATTAAAGTGGTTACACATGGAATGCTAGGTTTCACTTCTTATGTCTCCTGATTGACAAATGGTTCCGCTAAGCAATTTCACATAGTATGGCATGGCAATGAGATGTAATCAAAGAAATGACATCCTACTTCACTGATAAAAGCTTGGAAATGTAGTCAAAACAATATTGTGAAGGAGTTTTTACTTCAATTACAAGTTCACAATTAATGACTGCTTCCCGAATGATTGCAATTTATACGCAAAAGTGTACAGCAGCATAAATGCACCTTGGTTTCAGTTTAAATTACATTTAGTGCTACTCGAAGATACAGCTACAAAATATTAGTGCAGGTTAATTATCCTGGCCAATAAAACTCACAATAGGGAATGAAAAATTAAACTTTATTATCAACTAAGCAGAATCAGGATCTTATATAAGGTAGTGCATTATTTAACTTCCACCATCAAAACAACAGAAAACATCATGTACAATTTGCCTTCTAGAAGTTATGATAAACTTTATGTATTTATGTCACAATGGATATAATGTATTTAACTTGTATTCAGAACATTAGAGCATCACTGTAATCAAATCTTTATCTATTGTATGATATATGTATCAATTACAACCATGTATGGGGTAAGGGTCGGGGGGGGGAGGGAGGGAAAAAAGAAAGACACACAAAAAACATGGCCAAATATGGAATAAACAGCTTTAATTATCAAATAACACAGTTTTGAGGTCTCAGATGACTTGCAGATAGATTTGTAACAGTCTGATAAATGGCATTCTTAAGTCCAAGTCAACATTATTAACTCCTGATCAACTATCAATGGTGACGGAACAGAGATAAAAGCTAATACCTGCACAGGTGTGAAAAGTTAATCACCTACCGGCACAGGTGTTAAAAGAATCAATGTCAGCCAAGTTTAGCTAGAGCAGTGTTCTTTGACACTTGTTCACTGTTCTACTTTTGATCAAATTTCCATCATCCTGAAGATTGTTTATCTGAACCAAATCTGTCCCCTACTGGGTCCGGATAATCGACATTGTACTGTAACTGGTTCTTATCAGCCCAAAATTAAAACCAAACGAATAAAATAACAATGATAGAACTAAACAAAGCATATATAATGGGATCCACACCCGAGGCTCGAAATTAGGATTTTTGTCACTAACCCGCAGGATCACCATAATAAATTGTTTACTGATCCTGCCTAAATTTCACTGATCCTGCTAAAATCAAACAGAAGCCAGTTCATTTTCTAATTCAACATTTATTATTTATTAGCATCAACTCAGAACAATAATAACTGTATTTCACCAACAAGACTCCCGAAAAATTGAAATTTCATGTTCAAGCTTCTTTAAGATGCTCTTGTTCAAAGATGCCACAATATGCTCTGTTTCTGAGGAACCAACTTTCTGTTTTGATTTCATGAATCACCCTGCCACTGTGTGTAGGAAGCTTGCACTGTTTGATTCCTGGGATGATTTATGAAAGTGTTTATTCCCATCAACAAATGAAGTACCCAGCACACTTTCGTATTTCTCTAAATAATCAGTGCAGAAAGTGCACAACATTCACAGCCTTTACTGGGTTATACTTAAGCCATTTGTATTCATTTGCTCAGCATTTCTGGTACTTTCTTAGTCTCTTCTCTTGATCATATTTCGATCGCACTCTGTCATCATGAATCTAATTTCTGCCATTCTCTGGTGGGTGCACACCTTGCAAATACTCCGACATTGTTTAGAATTGTCACCGCCCAATGTATTGAATGTTTATTAAAACATATTGTTCTGTACAATTCTGGATTATTCGTTGAGTTGGCAAAGGCAACCTTTTCCGATTGGTCAATACTAGCCTGAGACATTATACATTTTGTTATCATCAGTAATGAGATCAGTGCTTGGGGGCAGTACACCAGGTTAGTTCCACATGCATGAAGACTGTTTTTGATAATAATCACACTAATGAGTGGATGAGTGGTTTAAAACCTGTCCATTTACACCACGAACATTTATTGTACCTTGTCAATTGCAAGATGTTGGTAGGTACTCAATTAACACAATCAACAAATCAATTAACCATTACCAGGAATACCGACTCATGACCTCTTCTTAAGTTCTTAACTGTTATGATAGGTGACCAGATGTAATTTTTACTACCCCAACAGATTAGTGACTGCTGGGTTTTACTGATAGGCCAGCAAAATCACTAATTGTGGGATAGTGGATTAGTGACAATTTCAAACCCTGCACACCCTGTGCTTTGTATAGGTTAGATGGCATGAAGTCGTTTCTTCATAAAAAAAAAAGACGGGACAGAACGAAGCAGATGCATCTTATTTATGAAGAAATGACTTCTGGCATCTAACCTATTTAGACAGCATTCCATTGGCTTGCTTTAGAAATATAGTTACAAAATTCTTTGGTATTTTCCTTATTACAGACCGTCTTAAATTTGATTGACATGACATTTGTCTAGTACACAAAATACATTTTTAAAAATATATTTATTGACTTTTGTTTTGTTCTATCTGGAGGTACAATCGTATGAATATATACACGAACTTGGCTGTATGCAAATGACATTGGCCATGTTGTTACTTTCGCTCTGACCTTTCAGCCAGTCAGAAGCTGCTTTTTGGCATGGTGTGAAGACCAGTCTTCAACATGATGAAACAGATCTTCACAACTATGTCTACTTGTCTGCAAGCTTCTGACTGGCTGGGACTAGAAGGAACAAAGCAACTGCTGTTTAGGGATCACTGTAACAAGGTTTGTTATAAGGAGCAATCAATTTAATGTCTAATGCAACTATTGACCTGCTGCTGCTCCTGTCCTATCCAAGCTCCCTTTCTTCAGGCCCCAGGATGCAATAAATATAGGGGCCACTACAGCCACTAGGGCTCTCCAAGGAGATAAAGGCTCCACATCTGAAAAAGACAAATAAAAAATAAAGCAGTTATTGATGCATCCTTTCTCCTAATAGAGTAAAACAAAGTTCTGACAGATCACTCCAAATGACCCCACACCCTGTTGAATCTAGAGATGACATATCTCACCAGCAGTCCCCCACTTATGTAAATACTTCAAATGAAGTACACTATGGTCCAGCACTCAAAATTGTTATGCTACTTATGATAGTGCCCTATGGTCTTTCACTCTGTGTACATACTTCTTGTGCAACACTTTGTTTCCATGGTAACTCAAAAAAAAAAATACTGAATGAAGAAAATTAAAAGTATCAGAAGGTACCTCTATGCAGCAACTGGCTTAATGTACAAACCTTGGTTGAAATATCTTAAATGGTTCCAGATTTATATTCTGGAAACAAAAAGGCAAACAGACATGTATGGGGGTAGAGAAGATAAAAATAATCAAAATGTGGTCTCTTAAGACAGATGGTCACTTAAAAGAGGTAATTATTGTCCTAAATGATCTGTATAGTGAGGTAATTATTGTCCTAAATGATCTGTATAGTGAGGTAATTATTTGCCTAAATGATCTGTATAGTGAGGTAATTATTCTCCTAAATGATCTGTATAGTGAGGTAATTATTCTCCTAAATGATCTGTATAGTGAGGTAATTATTCTCCTAAATGATCTGTATAGTGAGGTAATTATTCTCCTAAATGATCTGTATAGTGAGGTAATTATTGTCCTAAATGATCTGTATAGTGAGGTTTTATTGTTTTATCTCTGTAAACCAGAGCTCTCTGTAGGCTTTTGACACTAGACCAACAGATTCAAGAAAGTGAGGGTCCTGATTGTAAAACTGAGGGTCCTGGTGAGAAAAGAGGGAGTCCATCAGTGGGATTTAAATCATTACATTCAAGCAAATCAATAACATTTAAAGCCTCCTATTTCACTTTTAAATATGAAAAATTGTTTGTTTCTCTTGATTTTATTACTTTCCTTGCCAATGAGGGATTTTTTAATACTTATTGGGGTAAATGTACAACCACAGAACTTAGCTTTTTAAAAGATGAGGGTCCAGGAATAGTTATTGCAAGTCCTCAGGATGCACAGTTTGAGAAAATTGGGGGTTAAAGGCAAACATTTGAAGGCCCAAGATGTGCTGAAAGCCCTTACCTAGAGCTCTGATCAACAATAATCAATAATATTTTATCTATTTTTAAAAAATCTTTTCTTACCCTGTCATAAAATGTTCTAAACCTTCATAAAATGTTCTAAACCTACATAATTCTCCATGAGCTGTTCATTTAGACTTGTATTTCACCTGCAGTTTTACAAATGAATGTGTTAATGTATCCACATGAACATGATCTCTAATAAAACCAACACTGATTGTCTATTAGTGTGTATTGTACTTTAAATTTCTGCTATTATCTCATTTTCACCCCTAAACATTTCAAAGAGAAGGTAGAGATTATATAATCCTACCAGTGTGGATGTGCATGCATGTCTGGTCTTTCGACTCCTCCTACACTGATCTAGACTTGAAACCTTGAAATAGTATTGAGATCGTTTGTAGATGTGCATAAGAGTTATAGAATTTTGATCCCCTTGGGTGGGGGGCAAAATTTGAGGTATGGGGACAATCTTTTGCGAGGGTAGCAGAGGTGGGGGAAGAGATAGGAGCTAATGTAACTGAGAAATGCCTGGGATATGCAGCAATGCTACAGAATTCTAGTTCAAAGGGTCCAGTTTTAATGACATTAATGCATTCTCATATATTTTGCAAAATGAAATGGCACATGTACCTTCTTGCTAAAAAGAATTAAACACAAATTAGGCTCTCGTTTGCCCATAGAAGCTCTTCCAATACATGCATGGGTTCACCCACTCCAACCCCATCTCTTACTCCATATCATTTTCTAACTACAGAAATAGACATGCACACATTTTATATATTTTCAGGGGTGGATCAAGAAATATCATTTGAGGGAGCACAAACAAGTAGGCGAGAGGTCTGTATGACAAAGCCCCAGATGGGGTTCCAGGGAGCAAAACCCTTGAAACTCCTGCATTTGAAGCATTTCCGGGGCATAATTTTAACCATCTGACTGTAAAGAAAACTTTCTCAAGGAAACTTTCAGGTTGTTTCAGGCTCATTTTTGGGTGGGGTGGGGGGTTGGGGTGCACTGGCTCTGCATCTCTCCCCGCCCCCTGCCAGATCTGCCCCAGATTTTATTTTGTAATATTTCCACCACACCTGTGTTTATTGGTTTTCTACAAAACTATCCCCTGTTGGGAGATAAACAAATTTTAACCTAGAGAAATGGTAAGTAATGTGCTCGTGTAAACATACTGCTGCCTCTCCCACATTCCCCCCTCCAGGAGTCTAAAGTAAAACAAAATCCTAAAATAGCGCAAGTAAAATCACTGATCAACATGCATATCTTCTGATGATGACTATAATATATATTACTAAGTTTCACAGCAATTCACTGCAAACTGCAAAAGTAGTTGCTTTCACAAAATTCTGTCATATATTGCAACCAGCTGTATGTCAAAAAGGGCAATGACCATTACAGGTATAAAAATCGCAGAAGCACACTGATTTGTTGATATACACATATTCAGACGATAACCATGGTATGTACTAAGTTCTACAGTGATCTATCATAAACAGTGGGACTAGTTGCATTTTGCAAGATTCTGCGATACACTGCATTCAGCTGCAATACAAAAAGGTCAAAAACTCGAACAAAAGTTGCATAAGACCATTAATTTGACTATATGCATCTTCAAATAATGACCACAACATGTACAAAATCTCATGGTAATCCATTGGAAACAGAGACTAGTTGCATTCACAATAGTCTGTCATACACTACATCAAACTCCAAATCCAACTGGGCAACAACTCTAACAAAATTGCAATATCACAGCGATTTATTGATATATGCATATTCATATGATGACCATAATATGTACCAAGTTTCGCAGCAGTTAATCAAAAACTCTGTGACTAGTTGAATTCACAAGAATCTATTCATACTGCATTCAGCTGCAAGTCAAAAGGGGTATTAACTCTGATACACTGCATTCAGCTGCAAGTCAAAAAGGGCATTAACTCTGATACACTGCATTCAGCTGCAAGTCAAAAAGGGTATTAACTCTGATACACTGCATTCAGCTCCAGGTCAAAAAGGGTATTAACTCTGATACACTGCATTCAGCTGCAAGTCAAAACGGGTATTAACTCTGATACACTGCATTCAGCTCCAAGACAAAACGGGTATTAACTCTGATACACTGCATTCAGCTCCAAGTCAAAAAGGGTATTAACTCTGATACACTGCATTCAGCTGCAAGTCAAAACGGGTATTAACTCTGATACACTGCATTCAGCTCCAAGTCAAAAAGGGTATTAAATCTGATACACTGCATTCAGCTGCAAGTCAAAACGGGTATTAACTCTGATACACTGCATTCAGCTCCAAGTCAAAAAGGGTATTAACTCTGATACACTGCATTCAGCTGCAAGTCAAAACGGGTATTAACTCTGATACACTGCATTCAGCTCCAAGTCAAAAAGGATATTAACTCTTATACACTGCATTCAGCTGCAAGTCAAAACGGGTATTAACTTTGATACACTGCATTCAGCTCCAAGTCAAAAAGGGTATTAACTCTGATACACTGCATTCAGCTGCAAGTCAAAAAGGGTATTAACTCTGATACACTGCATTCAGCTGCAAGTCAAAACGGGTATTAACTCTGATACACTGCAATTAGCTGCAAGTCAAAACGGGTATTAACTCTGATACACTGCATTCAGCTGCAAGTCAAAAAGGGTATTAACTCTGATACGCTGCATTCAGCTTCAAGTCAAAACAGGTATTAACTCTGATAAAAATTGCATGAGTGAAATGATTTGCAGAACTGAACAGCTTCTGGTGATGACCATAATATTTATAAACTTTAATGTCAATCTGTCAAATCTGTGTGACAAGTTGTGCTAAAAACATCATGTGCTTGACAGATGGATGGACAGACACCAGGCTTCCTATATACCACTGCCTCTGCATTAAAAAAATCCAGTATTGAAACCTTTAAAACATATTAAAGGGATTATATGTATCATTCAGTATTATGTTTCAGAGGATCACCTATTTCTGAGGATATACCTTGGGGGACAGACACGAGGCTTTTTATATACCACCACCTCTGTATTAAAAAAATCCAGTATTGAAACCTTTAAAACATATTAAAGGGATTACATGTATCATTCAGTATCATGTTTCTGAGGATCACCTATTTCTGAGGATATACCTTGGGAAAAGCACTTAACTCCCATTTTCTCTGCATGATATAGCCACATTAAGTGCTTAAGTCTAAGTGCCATTAAAAACAAGCAACAGACACAACTTTTCATGTATGTGTTAAAGCAAACCACAAGCTGAATATTAATTTCAGAATTTTGTATGTAGACATTATAGTCAATACTATAACCTATATTATTTTAATATTAAATAAGAATAAAGCTGACAGTGAAATCTTGCTATATCTTCTGATACTAGTAATTTAAAGCCATGTTCATAATGCCTTCTTTTATGCCAAATTCAAGTACTGGTTGTTCACACAAGGTAAGTAGATAGATTGAGACCCTGAAAAGTTAGTTCACTGATGAAGTACTAGCCTCTACTTTACAAAGACATGTACTCAGTAAATCTTATACGGTTAAACTAAAATTGCCATGAAAAAATGCTCTGGGTTCTAATATACGAATTTCCAAAATAATGTAGTCATGTTTCAGCAGACAGGCTGTGAAACCCCTTTATCACATAAATTGCATAGAAGTTTTAAAAATATTATGAAAAAATAATCTTTGTGCAAATGTTTGTCCATAAAAATTATAACAAGTAATTTATATTGGTGCAATAGGACAATTTTAAATCCAGATATTTTGTGGTGATCCGTCATTTAGCCAAGCTAGATGAAATCTTGGTCTTTACCTCTGAGGATCAGGTTTAGGACCTTATTTGTACTACTGACTGTATTTTGTATTTTTTAAATACAAGGTATTATTTAAAGGTTTCTCTGTAAATAATGCTACACATATATGTAGATTACTCAAATATAGTGACTTCATTTTTATTTCAAAACTGTGGCGTGCCCATTAGAAAACCCAGAGTTATTCACTGCATCAAATGAGGTGGCCCCTGTAAGGGAGACAACAAAATTATGTCTAATTATGTCATGAAAAACCTGCCTAAAATGGGCCAATATTTTAGGCACCATGATATTACGCATGCTGCTGCTTTGCTGACTATATTTTAGCCACTTGTAAAACAAAGATTTCGAATACTTATGATCAATTGCAAGAAAATGTAAACAGTAACTCTTTGAACATAAATTTATATGTACATGTATGCATGAAGATGTTTGAGAAAATAGGAAATAGGTTGGTGTCATTCAGTGCAACACAACAGTTTGCAGCAGACAGTAAAAGGAAACCGGACAACTCAGGCTAAAGACAAGTTGGCTCAACCCCAATTCACCTCAGTTCCATGAACTTTAATATACGAAAACTTGGACCAATTGTTACAGACAAGTTGGCTCAACCCCAATTCACCTCAGTTCCATGAACTTTAATATACGAAAACTTGGACCAATTGTTACAGACAAGTTGAATCAATTTTTTATTATCAGCCAAAAGGGCTTTAAATCTTATTATTTAGTAGACTTCCTCAAACTACAACAGCATTTGGACAAGATGTCTATGTCTTGACTGAATGTCAGCTTGGGTTAGCTTTGTTAGAGCTTGGCTTCATTTAGTGTTATCCAAGTTGTACAGACTAATCTTATGGCATATGTGAATAGTGCAAGCGAACAAGAGTTGTCTCATAACAAGCTCTCGCCAGGGGTGGATTGGGGATGGGGGGAGGGTGCGAAACAACCAGAACCTTTCCTTGAGCAAGTTTTCTTTACAATTTGATGATTAAAATTACATGCTGGAAATACTTAAAATACAGGAGCTTCCGGAGGCTTCTTTCCCTTGGCCACCATCTGTGATTCTGTCCCAAAGACCCCTTTCCAACTTGTTTATGGTGGCACTCGCCAGTTTTGTACTTTGCATAGGGTTCGTTTTTTAAAGAAAAAGAATTTCCCTGGTTTTCCTCACTGGATATCCTGGCTATTTAAAAAAGTCCTTGTATATCTTAGGTATTGTTAAAAGAACTTTTAATTCCCTTTATTTTTTTGGTGTATGATTGATGGGTGCAATTTGGGTTATAGAGTATACAGCTTGGTCTTACGTCAGATGTGCATCTCTCAAAAAAATTGCTAGCTCCGCTTGGTCATTTTCACTTCCTGGACTTCAAAGGTAAATAATAAAAAAAAGTCCCGATAACTTTTTTGACTTTTGATATATTTTGCAATTCATTCATTGTACTTTCAGAGTCTGGTATTGCCAACTCTGGCAAAATATGTTTCCCTATTTTAATAATTGCTGAAAGTAGTGTACTTTTTACTAATTCAGGCTGACTTTTTTAGTACTTTGGAGCGGCCATTCTGTCTGCTGTGTGCTTAGATCATGTGCAATTTCCACAAGTACAATATGTAAAGACATTTCAGCCACAGTACATGAAAATATCATAGAGGTATATCAACATTGTTTTCATTGTGCATGTTGCAAATTCAAACAACTTCACCTTACAACTGTCACTCTCTCTGAAGTACATAATATCTGTAGAGCGCCCCCTATATGCTGCCGTCCCCCTCCCAACGATAATAAATGATATTTCTTGATCTACCCCTGCTCGCTGTCTTTTGGTCAGAATTGTCCTGAACAAATGATCCGAGTTGTCCTTTTCCAAAGTGTGTGGAGCTGGTTTGATTAAGGGTTGGGTTAGAGTTGTCCCAAAACATGGACAGACTTGCCTTGGGCCGAGTTGTCTCTATTACCTGTGATACACTATATCATATAGCCAACCTGAGGTCATGACCAACATTTTTATTTCGTTACACTGCTGAATCTAATATCACTGCTCATGTTCGCGGAAATATTGTACGTAGCCCAATACACAGGGGCTCGTTACAAAAAAATTAGGAGTATCGGTCAATGGATAGAGGGCTGGGGGGATCCAACCTGTAACAATAGGAGTATTGGTCAATGGATAGAGGGCTTGGGGGATCCAACCTGTAATAATATTGTTACAGGTTGGATCCCCCCAGCCCTCTATCCATTGACCGATACTCCGAATTTTTTTTTGTAACGAGACCCTGTGGCTCAATATATCGTCCCACACCCTATTTTGACGCTCCCCTATTTTGACTCAGTGTAATAAACTCCCAGTTTTCGAGAGAACCCATCTTTCAATTATGTCACAACCACAACATTAATGTATACTGATCAACATCGAGTCACACAGACAGAAAAATTTGTCGAAAATCCTATCCTTTATCGGTTGTGAAATGAAAAAGAGACATATACCATGAAAAAAACGCCATTTCACTAAATCTCTTTTTTTTAATCAGTAAGTCCTCATAAAAATCCTTACAAACTATTCTGACGGGGCAAATCAACTTCCTGCCATAATAGGCATCCAGTCTGCTACTCAACATGTGTTAGCAACGTGACTCACAGCTGATAACTGCATCAGTAACACTGTTTAGAAAGGTGTACAATGTTATACAGTTTCATGTAGATCTGTCATAACTGATTTTCAGAGGTGGTTATTTGTTATTATAATTTGCTGAAATTTACAAGAAAACTATACTTTTACGATATATTTCATAATTAAATTAGTATCCTTTACATTTTTGCTTATTTAAATCAAAGTCTTAGGATTTTGTATCTGATAATTAAGCAATTTTACTTTAAGAGTAAATTTTCAATAATCTTTTAAGACATTCTTGATATTTAACTTATTTTGACCAATTTATTTTTTTAAGATTTGTTTTATAATGACACAAATGATAATAAATGAAAATAAAACCTTCTCCTGTAATTTTATGTCTTCTGTCTTTGATTATTTGCATTCTGGATAAATAAGTTGTGAAGGATGCAAAACAGTTTTGATGTTCCCAAAACAGTACATTCAAGGATTGAGGTTCAGCATGTTCACAATGCCAATTAAGTATTGGGAAAAAGGACACATGCTGAATCTAATTATTTTATAGTCATAACTACACAATTTTATAATAATACCATCATGATTTTTCCAAATTTGATTCTTTTTCCTTTCGAGACAAAATCTATACCAAAACCAAATTAATGATAAATGTAAGATAAGTTCAGGAATGCCAAGTTAAATTTCTGTCTGTAATTTTTCCCATAAACTTGAGTTTTCTATGTCCTATTGATGTTCCTCTGTAATATAGTTTTTTTTCCCCGCGCATATGTACAACGGTGTCACTAAAAGAATAGACTGCTGTGAAGTGTGTCATAATGGGTGACGTAATACACAAACTTTCCGAAGAAGGGTCGTCTGGTTTAAAGCATGCAAGAGAATTAGGAAATATATTATTGTCATTTTTTATACATGCTTTGTTAAAATAACTAATGTTTCTAAACTAATGAGAGGTATCACTATGAAAGGAATATATTTCTAAAAAGGTGAAAGTAAGTACTTCAGTGCGTCAAAATAGGGGAGTCCAGGATACCGTGAATGTTTCTGTCTTCGGGTCTCGTTTTCAACAATAGATAGTTTAAAATGTATTGTTAATCTTAATTTGAATTTACCTCCATACAAGCTGAATATTACGCTAGTCAGCCAAATTATGAAGCTGACGGGAATAAATATTGCTAGAATCAAGACAAGTAGAAGCATTATGCATTCTCGTTGCGCTGAAAAGGTGAATCAACAGGAACTGCCTTAGCAGTTTGGTGTTATATCGTTTTTATCACAATATGAGGGTCCTACTAAAAACCGCAAAGACGGGCAAAGACATGGTAAGACGGAACATCGACATTTCAGTATGACAATAGTGGAAAATACTGAATGTTGATTCCAATTTTATAAAAATAGAAATGTTTTTATTGTCCATATTTTGTTCGTTTTTTTTTTTAATTTCTGTTTGCACTTACAGTTGTAATGAATTATTGTAAATATTCAAAAATGTCTTTTGAAAACAAAAATGGAATTTTCATGTCATTATTTGTAACATATTTTATCTCATTTAATAATGAAGCAGCACATTCCATGGGGAGTATATATTTTTAATATACATGTGGTAAGTATTGGGAAAAGAGAAGCCCGCAAAGACATCTTAAAACTTTTCTTAACTGAAAATTTCATGTTATTGGTACATGTTTCATCTAAAGAAATATAAGAAATATATATATATCTAATCAATGTGTTCATAGTTTTCTAGTAAGAGTACACCGCAAAAACGTGCAAAGACAAGCAAAGACACGGGAAAACTGCACAGAGACGTTTTAAACTAACAATACTGGTAAATACTGAATGTTAATTCCAATTTTATAAAAATAGAAATATTTATATTGTCCATATATTGTTCTTTTTTAAAATGTCTATTTACACTTAAGAGTTGTAATGAATTATGGTAAATATTCAGAAATGTCTTTTGTCAACAAAAATGAAATCTTCTTGTCGTTATTTGTAACATATTTTATCTCATTTAATAATGATGCAGTAAATTCCATGGGGATATATATTTTTTATATACATGTGGTAAGTACTGGGAAAAGGGAAGCGCGCAAAGACATTTTAAAACTTTACTTAACTGAAAATTTCATGTTATTGGTACATGTTTCATCTAAAGAAATATATATATATATATATATATATATATATATATATATATATATATATATATATATATTCAATATGTTTATAGTTTTATAGTAAAAGTACACCGCAAAGACAGGCAACGACAGGCAAAGACGGGCAACGACACGCAAAAATAGTTCAAAAACGTTCTTGGATAGTGTTTTACCGGGCTATTTTCTTTAGTACAGTTTGTTAAGCATTTGCTACACATTTGTCTGTATGGAGAGGCACAGATGTGTACCTGGGACTTTGACCCTGCTTTTTAAGTCCCATAATTACGAATTTTGTGTATGCTAATTGCATACTTGTGAATTTATCAAGCCCAAATTGTCCAAAACATAAGTATTTAAATTATTGTCTTGTTTGAATTCAAATGTTAATATATCAATGTACTGAATTAAATTTATCAAATATTGTTGAAAATGTGCATCGTTTACAAGGAATTTATAATTACCTATTGGTATAACACGTATGACTTTTTTATTTATTAGTATTGATAATTATACTTTTGATTTCCAATGCATATTATTTAAATATTAATAACAGAATCCACAATTTAAGATGTGTAGGTATAAAGAGATGATAAATTGATAAATTGATGCAAAATGATGGAAATACAAATGCAAATCTCTAAACGAACATTACCCGTAGTACTTTAATTCTAATAAGTCACTGCTGAATATCAACTTTTTCTAAGCTTGGCTATTAATATTAAAAATATATTTTGATATGGGAAATTATGTCATGAATGATCAATGTTAACAATATATAATTATCACAAATTAAAATGTATAAACATTATTGGATATATTCGTTGATGTTAATAAATGAATGGGTGCTATGAATGATCAATATTAACAATATCTAATTATCACAAATTAAAATTTATAATCACTAATGGATATATTCATTCATGTCAATAAAAGAATTGGTACTATGCAAAAGAAAAATCAGGTGTACTGTCCAATAAACTATGAAGTATTTGGACAGTATCCGTCTGTCGGTAGTATCAAAAGATGACTCACAGGAATTGGTTTAAAATTTCCAATCCAAACTATAAATATCAGAGAATAAAATTGTTTCATTGTTTTAAGAACCTCAACAAAGCTGACTTTGTTTGGGAAAATTGTTTACATCCTTATTAAAAACAGGAATACATGAGTGTTTAGAAGAAAATAATTTACTATCAGAGCTACAATGTTATGATACTTCATATAACAACTACAGTCTCTAAATTAAAGAAGAAAAAGTTATTTTGCAGTCACTGGGAAATGTTTTAAAGTTATATATAGACGTCATCAAAACTTTAAATCGAATGTTAATGTTAATGGTAACTATTCAGAATATATATATATATATTGTGATACTGTTGTTCGGCAAGAAGAAAATGTATGATTTACGCATATGTAAACGTATTGCTGCTTCTTTATGCCAAATGAAAAAGACATGAATAAGATTATTAATTGTTTTTCTGATTATTGTAAAAGATGAAAACTGACGGCCAACAGAAAATGGTTAACATCGCTGACAGTCCATTAAATGCAATATAATTTGACTTACCTCCTGCAATCTGAGAACTGCTCTATGACAGTTGTACAAGCCTCCATCAGCATCCAGAATGCACTTATTACACATGTAGGGGAAATTCCCAGAAAGAAGACCCAAGTCACTGTCAGCCAGGCCATTACATAAAGCGTGCATCCATTTTTTACAAACATCACATTGTACAGAACCTAACACGCAATTTTCTGAATAAGCTTCACATGGCCATGATTCAACCCTGGCCTTTTTACGGACTCGGCCCGGCATGATTATGCTTACACAACTTTGTGTTAGCCTTTTTGATCTTTACAAGCAGGAAAAACTATATAAAAATTATATCCAAAATTATAGCAAAATATATAGTCCAGATATTGATAAAGAAGACGAGTTCGAAACAATATAACGACTGACAAATAATACTGCCAAACCATGTATAACGTGTTTATGAAGGGTCAGTTTACATCGAGCACAAATTAATGAATATCTGATCGCTATTATCAAAGAATTCCGAAGTTTGTAGCTGATTAGTATTTTATCATATCTTTTGCCGACATAGCTAGCAAAGGATTATCGAAGGTTCAACGTTATTAGTATTTGATCAATTGTTTAGGCGACTCAATTTGACGGCCACACCCCTGTAATAATTTTATATTAAATTATGGCTATCCTGAGGTGTGAATACCTGTGTACGATTAATTGGATAATTATATATTTCATGTAATTGTTCATTACCAAGAAGTTTGAAACTGTAGAAATTGTGTTGCTCAGTATTTAAACATTATATAAAAACAAAATTGGAAAAGCAATCGAAATAAAGGAGAGAAAAATCCTAATCACCGATTAATAAAGTTATACATTGTATAATCAACAATTTGAAACTGTCCTTGTACTGCCGCTATGTTACCCGAGTTAAAGGTGGCGCATGTCTACTCTGCTACTTGTGATTGTAACACGCCTTTACACGTAAATTTTATATCAACAGTAAATATTTCACAGTATTGTGAGTTTAAAAACGTCACTGTCCTTGTACTGCCGTTATGTTAATTGAGTTAAATAGATATTTAAAAAAAGAACGATCAACACATAGACAAAGCAAACATTTCTATTTATTATATATTTTTTTAATATAAATTTTGTCTCAACAGTAAATATTTTCCACTATTAACAGTTTAAAATGTCTATGTGCCGTCTTTGCTATGTTTTTGCGTGTCTTTGCCCGTCTTTGCCTTGTCTTTGCGCGTCTTTGCGGAATCTAGAAAAAACGCAATATGACAGTTCCAGCAAATCAGATTGTTGACCAGTCTGTTACACACACACACACACACACACATACACACACACACACACACACACACACACACACATATATATATATATATATATATATATATATATATATATATATATATATATATATATATATATATCACTTTGGGGATATCCCTTAAAGTTAATCAGCTAAAAGAAACTCGGAAGAAGTACTGAAGGAAAGGGGCTCGTATCGTTGCTTACAATTTACCTATAAATAATGCATGTACTGTATAGCATAGTACTATTGTATATGTACTATTAGAGTTTCTGTGATCCAAAGTAACCTGATTGCAATCGAGATCTATAGTATTTGCACACCCTCCCGTTTGTTTGTAATCCCCTACCGATTTTAAAAACAAAAAGCATCAATCATATAAAAACAATTCACAAAACTTTGTCATTTCATTCATCAATTTATAAAATTTCTAACATAATTGTCACCATGGGGTCCCTAACACTCTCAACTTATTGCCGTTTCAAAACAAACGGAAGCTTCGATGTAAACAAGCAGACACATTGCTCTCTGTCCGTTTCTGGCTTCTAGAACAGTCCATTTCAGTAAAAACTGTGTCGTCTGTGTCCAATATTTGCAATATTTAGTTTTAATATTTCTATTTTAAAAAATAGAATAAATTAATAGGAGAAAGTCTGACACACATGTGTTCAAAGAGATGTAACTCCTAAATTTACGAAATTCTTGAGATTATCAAAGACAGTGAACCACATCACATCTGCTGCTTGAAAACATAGACTTGCCCATGCAAATATGGCGACCATGTTACTAAAGAAACTGCGGTTTGATTCGACACGTGACAAGTTGACAGTGTTAGAGACCCCCCGGTTAGAAATCATAAATTGATGAATGAAATGACTAAGTTTTGTGCATTTTAAAAAAAAAAAATTTAATATCCTTGATGGGTTTTGTTTTTAAAATCGATTGGGGGGCGGGGTCAAACAAACGGGAGGGTGTGCGAATACTATAAGTATGCTAAGTAATGTCGTAGATCTCTATTTTAATCAGATTGAAATTGAAAGTAGTGACAGGTGCAAATGTGATTCCTTTCAGATAGAATTCGTCTTCTTTTTAAACCTATTTTAAAGAAAACGTTTATTTAACATATTTTTATTTTTTGTAAATATAATTTTAAACGTGAAATATATTTTCTTTCGACTAGACATAGAAGTCATTTTCTTTCTCGATGTCTTTATACGTGAAAAAAAATTTCATATGTGGTTAAGCTGTTGATCTCAGAGACTCAAGCTCAGGAGGTCAAAGAGGTACACACACACAATATATATATATATATATATATATATATATATATATATATATATATATATATATATATATATATATATATATAGCGAGAGAGAGAAGGAATGCGGTATGAAGATATTAATAGTTTTTTTCTGCTACGTCGCGCTGCAGTTCGTGTTCGCCATTCTTTTCTGCAATAATACGGCCACACATTTGCTGCCGTTGCTCCATATATTTGCGCATAACCTCGGCTTTATCGTTCTGCCACATATGTTCTCTGCCACGCATGTTCTCTAAATCAGGTCGCTATGGCAAATAAAATTCGTCAAAGCCGTGACGGTACATTTCAGGAACTTATTATGCATCTCTGTGAAAAACCATAAACAATGTTTGTTTCTGCCTATAGCTTCATGATAACACTGTTTAAATTTAGCAGCATATGTGCCACGACAATGATCACGCGCAATAGAATCTATGTCGCGATTATCAGGGCCTGAAACAATACAAAACAACCTGTGTTTCGTCGAAAGTATTTTAGCACGTCTATTAGGATTGTGCCAAGTAGATATAATTGCAGCGCTTGTTTCGTGAGAGAGAAAAGTGTTCTTTGATTTTATTCATGTTGTCGCCGTCAGTTGTGATGATATCAAATATAATGACAAGGCGGTGTCGCCATCAAGTTTTTCCACAGGGAGTTATTTAGTCCCTAATATTGTAAATATTTTGTTGCTAACGGTCTTGTTGTGATTAGCAACAGCAGAACTGTTAACGGCCTCGTCAAAGACGCTAAAGTCCTGAATTTCTTGATGTCTTCTGAATCAAATTTGATGATCCGCATTTTTTATAAGCAGAGTAGATATAAGGAGTCATTCCAAAGCTTCTGGCACAGTTATTTGCGGTGCTGAATCGAGTACAACAGCAACTATTCTAATGCAGAACTCAACAAGCGCTTGCTAAACACTGGTGATACTATGTCTGGAGCGCTAAACATGTCTTCGCAAAAGAGTATAAATGTGGCTACACCAGCAGATAATGAAAATGCGGCCAATAAGCAGTATGCAGATAAGTATGCAAAAAATGCTAGGGTATTGTTAACAGATGCCAATTCAACTTTTCCTATAGGACGCTTACTTTCTGTAGGACAAAACTTGGCATCGGTAACCCTTGGTAATGACATGTTAGTGTCAGCGCCATATGTTTTGCCGCTGGTGGAACTATGACTGGCGACATCGACATAGATTCTAAAAAAAATGACAAACTTAGCTACGCCAGAAACTGAAAAAGATGCAGCTACAAAACCATATGCGGATACAAAGTTTGGACCTAGTGATGACATTTTAGTGAGCACTCCAGCAACAATAAACATATATATTGGAATGACTGCGGATCTGCCAGTGGGTTAATCCCTGCGTTTTGTTTTTGGTCCGCCCACAAGGCGGATTTTGGTTCAAAGATCATCTGAGATATCTTATAGTCCAATCGTTATTCAAGCGCCAGAAGGTTTTAAAATTACCAACATTGTAAACTCAGTTATGTTTGAAGTTACTTCACAGGAAGCAATGCGATCTTTACTCAGATAAAAAATGTGGGCGTGCCAACTAATAATGCAGATGCGACAACTAAATTGTATGTGGATTCCAAGCAAATAAAAAATACGATTGGGCATGTTCCATCGCTGTCGTCCAATTTAATAAGTCATATAGGCATTACAAGAGCCTGTGGCTTTTCTTGTCTGCTATTCCGCTAGCGATAACTGTGGTTGGGGTAGCCAGCACTGGTTCTTTCTTAAATCCATTTATTCTGATTATATCTGGCGTTGGGATTGCAGCTCAGGCTTGCTGCAGAAACCTAGAAAAAAAAATTCAAAAGAAGATGACTATGTGCAAATACTATTATATCACTTACACAAAAAATATTAAACCAGGTGAAAGCTTATTTGCATGGCGCCGCGTTTAAAATGGCTACCTTGGACAAGGAGTTTCGTATTATATATAATATTGTTGGCGATTCAAGTCCCGTGTGCGTAGTCAAATACGATAAAAATGTATGCAAAAGATATCAGCAGCACAGCTTTCGAAGTAAAAGCGTTGGTACTGAAGCAGAAAAGAATGGTGGTTTTGAAAACTAGTGTCGACTATGGTGAAAAGTAAATGCATATGCTGCTGCATTGAAATATGGTGCCATCTATACTGGTCTTAAACAATGTGTACAAAGACTTTTTGCTACCAAGTTTATTCTATTCTTTCTCCTGGTGTGCGTCTGGATCTTTCTAGTTCTATGGCAATCTCTGCGTAAAAGTCAAAGCGCTCCAGAAGAATTCAATAAATAAAACGAGGACGTCATTGACAAGAAGAATGACCACCTATCCCATCACAGTATTGAATGTCCTGCATCCTTGCTCAATTCATAGCAAGTGATCTTAGTCCTATTTCATACCGACAGATAACCAGACATAGACAATACAAGCATCCTCTTGGAGAGCTCATATATTTCACAAACGGTATTCTTGAATGTTTGATGGTTGGACAAATTAGGTGTCGCATTTTCAGTTTTTTTCATTAACATTACCGACGTACCAAATAAACATATATATATATATATCTATATATTGTTACGGAATTATGTATTATTTCGTTTTTAAATAATGGTATAGGTTTATGATCTCTGCATAATAGTCTAACAGCTGTCGTCTTGCAGAAAGTACATATACGGTATTTCAATGTGACTTAGTACATTAGGTCGTGGGATGAATTGTCGCTTGTAATATTAGTATATCACGTAATTTATTGAGGGTATGAACTTCTGACCTAGATTCTATGATTATTCAGAGTCAATACGCTATTGAGCGTTAATAACGTTAGTGTAAAAGCACTTTGGCGATGTCACGCATAACCTAGTTTCTGATTGGTTCGGAGAGGGTTGTAATATTTCGAAATATCCAGTTGTTTGTCAAAGACGTAATGGGTTTTATTTCGATTCTGCGTAGTAAGAGACTATATTATAGGATTTATAGCAGCATTTTGGCATTCTTCATAGCTACACTGGATTGAGAGGTCATAAACGAATTTGGTTCTTTTGTGTGTGGATATTCTACTTTTGTGATATATCAGTATACAGTAAATTCTGGATTAGTATTGTTTTCTTAAACTTTAGTAATTATACAGCTCCGTGGAATTATCGGAAACATTTCTTGAACTTGTGGTATTCCATTCACAGGGATTATTTGGAATTTATAAAACTTGGATATACTGATTCTTAATAACACATCAGTACAGCAAAGGTTTCGTTCGGAACATACCTCATTCAAAACATTTGGATTAACCTCAGGATCAGTGAACCTTAGAACAATTTAGGACTTTTAAGGATATTATATACTGTAACTTAATTTTAATTCTTTCACTTTGATTGTTTGTTGAAATATTTTAATATTTTAGGAAATTAAATATTTGTATTTAAATCTTGAAAGCTTGTTTGAGTCTTTTCTTTTGTTACATTACCCATAGTCGTAACAATATATATCTATATATATATATAGATATATATATCTATATATATATATATATATATATATACCTACATATATATATATATATATATATATATATATATATATATATATATTTATATATATTTAAAACTGTTAGGCTTCATTCTAGAAGATCCAAAGCAATTTAGGGCTCACTATTGGAATATGGAACACAGTCATCAGAAAACAAGTTCAATTTATCGTCCGAGCTTTCAATATCATTTCATTTGCTACACTTGTTTTTCATGAGTATTTATCATAAACAACCAAAGTTTCTTAAAATAAATAGTTGCAGAAGAAAATTTCATAGATTTTCCAAAGTTTATCCTTCCACTTTAAAACAGAGGAAATCTACCAAAACTTGTTCTTGCAACTCTTATAGGAAATCTGATTGTCTTCAAAATTCAGCTTGTGCTTTCTTTGGAAAGTCGTATGGCCATATTAATACTATTGGACAACCCGAAGATCTCACACTAAATTATACACAATCCTTAGTCAATGTGTGCCAAATATAATCGGGTTCAATTAAAGAAACGTGACGCACGTGAGAAATCGGCATGTGCAACGGTTGTACTCAATGCGCCCCATTTCATAAAGAACGGTAGTGCACGCTTTGCACGTGCTCTGTAGACGGTGTCCTTTGAATTTACTGTTTGTGTGGTCATGTATTTCTTTTACTAAGTAGAGGATGGTGATTGTTGTCTTTAGAATCGTCATTTATCAACACAAAATTCACATTCCGTTAATGGAATTTTATCGGTTTGTTTAAGCACCAACCTTATCTTATGTCTCTGATTATGCATGAGAGCTTTCTGAGCTTAATTCAACACTATACACGACTGGGTAAAAGGACCGAGTTAGGTGTAACACAATATTTGATGACGTAAAGTAATCAAGGTCAAGACTAAAATTGAAAGTCTACGTCATACGTTTCTATTTGGGGATGAATTTACCCTTCCCTTTGAAGCGGACATATTTTTACACGAACATAATTAGTTTCACCTACATTGAACATCTTTGTAGGCAGCGTTTTCGAATACAGCTGTCAGGTTTTAACCGCCTGAATATGAAAATACTCTGACATATTTTTGACTTCATTTGGTGACGTCAGTTTTTCATCAAAGTTGTATCTGTCTCCGATGCGCTACTTCAAACGGGAGGTATTAAAAGAAACAGAACATAGGCCATGCATTACAAGAGACAAGAAGTTGTACGCACGCACAGGATATAGGCCATGCATTACAAGAGACAAGAAGTTGTACGCGCGCACAGGACATAGGCCATGCATTACAAGAGACAAGAAGTTGTACGCGCTCAGGCAGACAGAACATAGATTAACAATATTGCTAATACAACACTGCCTCTTTTAATCACCTAAAAACACTGCCTCTTTTAATCACCTAAGTGGTTATTTGGATGTGTAGTTGGTGAACAGAATAAAAAGATCAAAGCAGATTTATAACTCTGTTATACTGACGTAAGGCAGTTGTTTTTAGTGGCGTAACGAATGCAAATATTTTTACATGCTTTCAGTGCCGTGGATCAAAAAGTCTCCTCAAATGTAACATTATTGAAGAATACTTATCAGCGTTGATCTCGTGTCATTATACTTGGGTAAACAGTACGTCGACGTTGTAACGTCTCTTTTTACCTCTACGATTAGTCGTACGGAGATATTCGGAGACTGAAGGGAAACTTTTGGTATGTCATGGTTCACCTAAATAGAAAAGTAAAAATAAAAATATTTTATACCTCTAAGGGCAAAGATTTATGTGGCAATAGCAGAAGAAGGTATGAGAATAAGTGGTAAAATTATAGCACAAATTCGAGGGCCATTTTTCTTACTACGTTCAGAATACCTGTAAATAACATCCTTCTCCTACTCATCATGATCATCGTCAACATCATCAACAACAGCTCTATCGACATCTAAAATATCACCCACCCACCCCCTCCTGAAAAGATAAGAAAAACAATGAATGCAAGAAGAAGAATGACCACCTTCCTCTTTCTAGGTTTTGTTTTCTTTATCTTCGATGTTGCTGTCATTTTCGTCACTAACTGCTAATACAAATTTGAGATTTTTATTAGAAATCTTGTGAGGCGTAAACATGCCTTAATGCTTTTGGGATTTATATAACAGGTGTAAATTATTTATATTTAACATGAAATCAAAGTGTGGGAATATGTTAAGAAACATATTGATCAGGTTTACAATATGTATATTACAAATAAAATCAGCCCATACATCTAACGAAAGAAACGTAGAATTCGAGAAATAGGACAAGAGCGCTGATATTCTAGCCAATGACCCAATTTCAAAGTATTACTTGTACACATAGTATTGAATATTCCGCATCCTTGAGATTAGATTGGTGCCATGCTCAGTCCACAACATGCGACCTTAGTCATATTTCACAGCAACGGATAACCAGCCTGACAAAATTCAAGCGCCTTATTCGACATATCGTATATTTCTCAAATGACATTCTATAATGTTTCATGGTTGGTCCGATTTTGGTGACGATAAAAATTGAGTTTCGTCGCATTTTCATTAAAATTACCGACATACCAAATAAGAGCTATTTATTTATCTTTATTTTTTTTTTCTTCTCAAAATTAATCTTTTGATTCTAGCAACTGAAAAAGCTATTTCGTGCTCACCAATGGAATATGGAACACAATCATCTGCAAACAAATTCAATTTATTGTCAACATTTTAAGAACGTTTGATTTCTTTGCTACACAAGTTTTTCAGGGATCTTTATCATAAGCAACAATAGGGGCCCTATATGGCCCAGTGGTCTAAGGCACTCGTCTTTAAATATCACTCACACATTTCATCTCTGTCCCCTTGAGTCTTGGCTCGACTAACATGGGTATGTGAGAAAGCTTGCCAGTAGCTTCCCGTGGGATCAAATGAATATAGTTGAGAACAAACCTTTGATTGCTCTGAAGTTTATTCTTTTCTTCCACTTCTTACAAGAAACCTCTCTATGCTTTCTCTTGGAATTTTCTGATTGTCTTTAAATTGAATGTTGTGCTTATTTAGAAAGTCTTATGGTGATATTAAAGCTTTTACAACACCTGCAGATTTCGCACTAAAATATACAAAATCTTTCGTTTCTGTATGCAGATGTAATTCAGATAAATTAAAGAACCACAATGCACCTGACAAATTAGCATGGGCAGCAGCCATACTAAATCCACTCCCATATAAATACAGCATTTGGTGTGCATGTCTTTCACGGCTCTGCTGATGTGTCCTTTGAATTTACTGTTTCGGTGGTAATAGGTTCCTTCACTAATGAGAGAACTGTGATCGTTCTCTTATAATCGTTATTGTTTAACGCAAAACCTTTATTCTCTTCCTGATGTTTATCGGTTCATTTAAAGGTTAAGTTCAGTAAATATGCTACCTATATGATACAAGCTTTTCGAGTGTAATTTTTTTTTTTTTTTTTTTTTTTTTTTTGATGATACGATGTAATTCATGGAACGATAGAGCTGAATGATGCGATGCCATCCATTCATGGAACGATCGAGCTGAATTATACAATTATACTATGTCATTCGTGGAACGATAGAGCTGATAATACATTGGGGGTGGGTTACACAGTACTTGAAACAAGGCTGAATCGGGAGTTTATGTTTAATTCCGACATGCCGTGTGCTATGTCACTGGTGCCAAAGATAATCTTTTATTGCGATCTGTTATTGCTATAATGCGGTTCAGCATCTTCCTCTTTGAAGCACTGATTTGTTCCAATCAAGAAGAGGTATACACAAAGGCAAGAATAAAACGGAATGATGAATTCAGATTCCAAATGGCGTGGTATGAAATGAAATGATTTAACCCAGCAAATAAAATGATGAATAGAGATTTCAAATGACGTTGTATTAAATGAAATTATTTGAAGAACAAAAGGGAATGATTAATTCAGATTCCAAATGATGTGGTATTAAATGAAATGATGTTGTATGAAATGAAATGATGTTGTATGAAATTAAATGATTTAACCCAACAAATGAAACGATGAATTCAGATTCAAAATGACGTGGTATTAAATGAAATGATTTGAAGAACAAAACGGAATGATGAAGTCAGATTCCAAATGACGTGGTATTAAATGAAATGATATGAAATGAAATGATTTAACCCAACAAATGAAATGATGAATTCAAATTCCAAATGACGTGGTATTAAATGAAATGATTTGAAGAACAAAACGGAATGATGAATTCAGATTCCAAATGACGTGGTATTAAATGAAATGTATGGAAAGTAAACGGTTTAACAAAGTCTGGCTGGAAACAGCACTACAATTTTAGGTCAAATTGCAAATCATTTAACGAAAAACCAAACATACTCAGGGTGGCGGTGTTATCCATGACGGATGGTGTAAGCACGCCCAAACTTATAATCTACAGGCTCGTTTACAGCATTCGGCTGAGAATTTTGCAGACGACACTTGGACAGCCAAGATACGTGTAATTATATATCGATACCAAGAGAAACATACAGGGTAAGTGGGTTTTTTTTTTCGTAATATATAAACAACAACTATATTTTCCAATCAGCATAAAGCGACTTGATCCAAATTATTGAATGTGCATGTATTTTTTCACAATTTCCCCTCCTTGCACTTCGCCAGCTTCCAAGGCTTCAACAAACCTAGATCTATCTGTTAAGGAGATTAAATCTTAATCTTATTTGATCAATAGTAATTACCAAGTTTACTGACCTTAAGTAGCATACACACTAGACCAACAAGTTGTCTCACGCCACTTTTTATATATATATATCTGACATTACTGGCTGCCGGTACATATACATAAATTCGTCCAAGTTCAATTGATTTTCCTCTGGGGAGCGAATATAATTTTATGTAGAAGCCCTGAGTCACGACTCGTAGTGCACTTGAAATACCCCACTCTCCTTTCCAAACGTGTTGAAAATTATGCGTGTGATGAGAGGGGGGGGGGGGGGACGTTGTTTGGCATAAAGTTTGAAAGAAATGAATAAATGCACATTGAACAGTAGCATACTAAGGAGTGTTTTATGAAGAAAAAAAAAACAGCACGGATCATGACAGGCAAGGAAGGGTAACATTGATAGATTTTATCACTTTCTTTTTAAAAAAATAAGCAAAAACAGCATCAACGCTTCATGAGTGACAGCACGTATCTCTGGGGGTAAAGACATATTTTGATACCCCCCCCCCCCTCTCTCTCTCTCTCTCTCACCTTATAACCGACATAGAGGAATATAAACTTAGGCTTTCTGCTGAATGTTGGAACCATGCTAGATTTGACCTGCTATCCATTGATCTGAGTATTAGCACTCGGTATTTATTTGTAATTGTGTGCTCTCAGTATATCCCCCCCCCCCCCATATCGAGAACGCTTTTGTGGATATGAATACGCGTCTCTCACAATTCAAGTGGTAATTAATGCTTCAATAAAGGGTTTTCTGACCGTGGAATTGAAAGCTCTTCATTTTGAGCTTTTTTTTATCACAAGTCTGAAAACGTTCGCGAAAAACATTAAAAGTAGAGCGTCCTTCCTTCTTAATTTCTGTGAAACGATTTAGATAGGAGGAAGGATAGATGGACGAGGATTCCATGTATTTATGTAAATATTTAAGTAACGATATGTGTTTGTATGCATGCGTGTGCGCCTTTTGTGTGTTTAGGTCAATCACTGCTATCCTATATTACTATATAGTTTGGAAAGCATATTTCTTTGAATGTGAAGATGGCCTGATTACATTGTCAGGTAATTTAAACAATTTGCTTTGTCTTACATGCGAAGCATAAGCGAGATATATGTATGACTTTTCTACTTTGATGTCATCAGCAGCGTCAACAAGAACAAAATATCAATAATAATAATAATAACAAGAAGAGGAAGAAAAAGAAGAAGGTCCATTTTGCCATATTCTTGCTAAGGATGATAACACCAATTAGTGTCGTATAAAAATCAGTGACAATATGAAAGGTTAAATCAGGTGTGAGAAATTACCAAAGATTCCATTAATATTTTGAATACTTTATTGAATTGTCAACGTTATATTAATTCAATAGTATTGTATTATTCTACACCTTCTTGTGATGTACTATATACAGGAATACTCGCCCATATTTGAAAATTGTGTCAACATACTTTAAGTAGCAAAATATATATTTATTTCTTCATTGAATTACAGTCCAGCAGGAAGGTGTGGACATCTCTGTTTCGCGAACACATAAAGGTTTTTTTAGAATTGTTACTAAGATTTGTGAAACTTGATATCTTCATCTTAGGTATGTGAGTGTGTGTGTGTGTGTGTGTTGGGGGGGGGGGGGTCGTTGTTTGCGGCAGATCTTGAGAGAAATGAATAAGTGAACAAATAAACAGTTGCATTCTTAGAAGTGTTTTATAAAAAAAAAAAAAAAAAAAAAAAACATGGATCTTGACAGGCTTGAATAAACCAAATTTAAGCAAAGGCTGCGTGAAAATATCAAGGAAGTGTGACAGTTATATCTTGTATCAGAGTTTAGGGGGAAAAAAACAGCATCAACGCTTCCCAAGTGGTGATAGCACGTGACCCTTGGGTTCATGACAGACTTGGATACCCTCCCTCTCACTTTATAACCAGCATTGAATGATGTAAACTTGGGCTTTCTGCTGACTGCTGAAAAAATGCTAGCTTTGATCTGTTTATTTGAAATCTGAGTAGCATAAGTACTCAGTATTTATTTGTAATTGTGTGCACTCAGGATGTCCTACATATCCACTTGAATTCTCTTGTAATTGTGTGCACTCAGGATGTCCTACATATCAACTCAGGATGTCCTACATATCCACTTGAATTCTCTTTTAATTGTGTGCACTCAGGATGTCCAACATATCCACTTGAATTCTCTTGTAATTGTGTGCACTCAGGATGTCCTACATATCCACTTGAATTCTCTTGTAATTGTCTGCACTCAGGATGTCCTACATATCCACTTGAATTCTCTTGTAATTGTCTGCACTCAGGATGTCCTACATATCCACTTGAATTCTCTTGTAATTGTCTGCACTCAGGATGTCCTACATATCCACTTGAATTCTCTTGTAATTGTCTGCACTCAGGATGTCCTACATATCCACTTGAATTCTCTTGTAATTGTCTGCACTCAGGATGTCCTACATATCCACTCAAATTCTCTTGTAATTGTCTGCACTCAGGATGTCCTACATATCCACTTGAATTCTCTTGTAATTGTCTGCACTCAGGATGTCCTACATATCCACTTGAATTCTCTTGTAATTGTCTGCACTCAGGATGTCCTACATATCCACTCGAATTCTCTTGTAACTGTGTGCACTCAGGATGTCCTACATATCCACTTGAATTCTCTTGTAATTGTCTGCACTCAGGATGTCCTACATATCCACTCAAATTCTCTTGTAATTGTCTGCACTCAGGATGTCCTACATATCCACTTGAATTCTCTTGTGAATATGAACGCTCATTTCTCACAATTCAAGTCACAATTAATGCTTCAATAAAGGGTTTTCTGGCCATGGAATTGAAAACTCTTCATTTGGACTTCTATTTTCATCATAATTCCAAAGAATTTCGCGAAAAAAATTGAAAGCCGACTGCCATGCCTACACGTAGGAACGCTCTTTCATTAGCAGGAAGAGAAATATTCCACCGTACTCATAAAGACTGTTACAGCCTCTTCCGAAACTGGTATATATTACAACATGGAGTAGAGTTACTGAGTAGAAGCGTAGAGCAGGGTGGGGATTTCGGAGAATGATTTGATTGTGATATGAATCAAATGATTGTTTCTTTGCTTTCAGCTTATATACACTTTTTTGGAAACATTCACTATATATAGCAAATAAAATCAAGTATGTAACAAATCTGCAATGATATTCAGAGTATGCTCAATGGTGACTTGACAGAAATTACAGACAAAACCTCGAATCTGATAAATTGTTTCTTTCTGTATTTTTTCTCACGTTGCAACTTGAGTTTTGGTCTTTCAGCACAGTGATACACGAGGGTTGGAGCGTGATGACGCAAATAAAGAAAAGCGCATTCACCAGGGACACACCGCGGCATCCGACCTGGGCTAATCCGATGTCTGGAATCGAATCTAGATCCTCCTAGTTACGAGTCTGACATGGTAACCACAGTCTAAAGCACACAGCAACTTTTATTCCGAATAAATGTACGCCATAGGATCATACATTCAATACAAAACAACTGTATTTACAATTACATGGAGCAACACTTTGGCATTGTTTTCTGTATTGAGTCATAAGGACAATAAGTCTCCACACACACACACACACACACACACACACACACACACACACACACACACACACACATATATATATATATATATATATATATATATATATATATAATTAACCTCCTATCAGTATCACATATCAAAATTGTCTCATTTGAAAGGCATGAATACAATATGCAGCCATAGGTTGATACACTGCTTGTTGCCGTTAGATTAATACGTACCTTTTGCCTCCAAGTTATTACATAAGTATTGACTATCACAAAGACAAAGGTATAAGGTAGTGTTAGTTTAAAGGACTGTAAGCGGTCACATATGCTGATCCTACCGACATATATAACACATCTTATCCTAATTTTCCGGCTGGCCCTTAGGATTTTGGTCTGTGATTTGTCATCGCTGTAAAGGCAAACATTTATATTCCTGACTTTGTCTCTTTTCTGTAGTTTTCTAATGAAATATTACTTTTGATAAGTTATCGCCCTGCTGTAAAAAGACAAATATGTTCTGTGTACATCGTTTTGTGCCATCGTTTGTGTGCCATCGTTTGTGTGAAGATTAAAATTACTTAGGAATCGACCTTTGTGTTGCATGTTATTCTTTGCAACTTTTGTAATTTGTAACACTTCTATATATCAACTTGAGAGCTTTAAATCTCAAAGTAATCATTTAAAAGCTTCAAAATTTAAGGTTTTATGGAATAGACAACAACATTTGGAAAATAATGAACAGTAAGAAAACACAAAAATTACCCTCAATTGTTAATTATTATTATTTTTTTTTTTTCTTTTTTTGGTGGGGGGGATTTACATTTATTGTACTGTATGTATACAGGACTCACGGTAATAATTTTAGGGAAGAATGGGAACCAGTCTAGAAATGGGTGAAGATAATATAGAGTATACATGGGTTTGGCTGGCCATGATTGGTTGATAATGAAAATAAAATTGTAGTGAAAATAATCTTTTGAGAGTGTCGTGGGGGTTTGGTGGTTATCGATGCGTAGAGGATGATCGACTACGGTGGTATAGCCCAGTTCGAGCAAATATTAGAAAGAAAAAAAAAATGGATGGAGTAAATGGAGATCGGAGCGGAGATATATAATGGAACAACACGAGCCCCCTGAATACAGAATACAACAATTTAATTAATTAAATCAAACAAAATAAAAATTGTACAGGACTAATTATAGGATGCAAATCTAACAGTAACATCAATTATAAACTCAAAGTTCTTAAGTGCAATTAGCAGCTCTGTTTATATTGATACGGCAAATTTCATCACGAAATCGAGTGAGTGTTTCGAACTTTGATTGTCCGGCATGTCTTTAATAACCTGATAACTGGTGGCTGTTCACTCTCCGGAATCAACATAGTTTGTCGGTTGGGGTCGACTTGCACTGGAACACTCTCGGGTTCCCTCTGCCTGATTATGCGTTACACCACCTTTAGTGGCCTCTCTTGATAGTTCAGTCTTTTATACTGGTCGTGGAAGCTATTTTCCTGATAAGAATAAAATATATGCGGCCTAATTCTTCGTTCATTTCTTACTTTCTGACCAGAACATACATTCCACTCTCCGGTACACTCAGAATAGCCTGTAGGACATTTCACAACAGACACTACACTGCTAATTGGTTTAAGGTCATACCCTTGCATCCAATACAAACATTGCCGTTCTGGTCTACATACACTCGCTTCTCTCTTTCCATAGACAATTAACATAGTGTAGGAAAATTAATATATGTCTCTAATTGAACTAGTTACCATTACTAATTGATCGAGAGCATATTCTACTCTCGCTTAATGACAATAAAGCCCCTGCTGTGTGAACTATTAATCACTATCTTGAACTAAATGTTGGACACCTGCACACATACGGCTGGTCAAAACATAGCCGTACAGCACACAACTGCTGCTCAAATGTTAATACAACCAATTCGTAGGTTAAAGGAATTCACATCTGAGTTAAACAAATAAATCAAACAAAATTCACTTCTTAGCTTATACTACCCTATTGCTAAATAACAATTCATCGGCATAAAAGCATCACACAAATCTAATAATAATCAATTCTTAGCATCACACAAATCTAATAATAATCAAATTCTTAGCATCACACAAATCTAATAATAATCAATTCTTAGCATCACACAAATCTAATAATAATCAATTCTTAGCATCACACAAATCTAATAATAATCAAATTCTTAGCATCACACAAATCTAATAATAATTAATTCTTAGCATCACACAAATCTAATAATAATCAAATTCTTAGCATCAAATCTAATAATAATTAATTCTTAGCATCACACAAATCTAATAATAATCAATTCTTAGCATCATACAAATCTAATAATCAATTCTTAGCATCACACAAATCTAATAATAATTAATTCTTAGCATCACATAAATCTAATAATAATCAATTCTTAGCATCACACAAATCTAAAAATAATCAATTCTTAGCATCACACAAATCTAAAAATAATTAATTCTTAGCATCACACAAATCTAAAAATAATCAATTCTTAGCATCACACAAATCTAATAATAATCAATTCTTAGCATCACACAAATCTAATAATAATTAATTCTTAGCATCACACAAATCTAAAAATAATCAATTCTTAGCATCACACAAATCTAAAAATAATCAATTCTTAGCATCACACAAATCTAAAAATAATCAATTCTTAGCATCACACAAATCTAATAATAATCAATTCTTAGCATCACACAAATCTAAAAATAATCAATTCTTAGCATCACACAAATCTAATAATAATCAAATTCTTAGCATCACACAAATCTAATAATAATCAAATTCTTAGCATCACACAAATCTAATAATAATCAATTCTTAGCATCACACAAATCTAATAATAATTAATTCTTAGCATCACATAAATCTAATAATAATCAAATTCTTAGCATCACACAAATCTAATAATAATTAATTCTTAGCATCACACAAATCTACTAATAATCAAATTCTTAGCATCACACAAATCTAATAATAATTAATTCTTAGCATCACACAAATCTAATAATAATAAATTCTTAGCATCACACAAATCTAATAATAATTAATTCTTAGCATCACACAAATCTACTAATAATCAATTCTTAGCATCACACAAATCTAATAATAATCAAATTCTTAGCATCACACAAATCTAATAATAATCAATTCTTAGCATCACACAAATCTAGTAATAATCAATTCTTAGCATCACACAAATCTAAAAATAATCAATTCTTAGCATACATGATTTCCTATATTATTTAAGACAAATCAATTCAAACACTTATCTTAAGACCCATATCAAAGAAATATTATGTATGAAATTAAGACACAATACCTCTTAGCTTGGAGATTCGCTTTCTTTTCCCTTTTTCAGAACCGTCTCCTTACACCGTGGTTCCGTGTCTCTCATAGACACAACTAACACGTCCCTTGAACAAACTTTACGAGGGTCTTCCACCCACGGAGTCAAGACCTTTTCGCCTCGCGCAAAAGCTAGACTGCCTGATTCCGTTGTGTAAGTTATGTTTAAAACACGAGACTTCACCTGGGAACCCCCCCCCCCCAAACTAATGACTACCCAATCAGATCTCAAGTGTATCTAACCGCCATTATTAACACACGCCCCTTCAGGGTTTGGAAAAATTCTACATTCCCCGCTCCCCTCCATTGTCTGATTTTTGCAAAGTTTCAACTTATGACAAATATTTCAACAAGTACAAACGCTGCTTCTGCAACATTTCAACCCTTGGCCATTTCGATAATCAAAATCCGATCGTCAATCCCTGTTCAGTTGCTTCTGATATAGTTACCAAACGAGACCTCATTAATAATCAATCAAGTCCCAAACAGATGTACTCAAGTACTAGCATCCTTAAACATGCCACAGATTTAATCCAGTGCAAAGTCACATACATCAAAACGCTGAGAATATTTGTTTTTTTTTCAATTTCTATACTTTACAATGACATCTGCAAAATTCAAAATTCACTCTGCTTACAGCTGTAACTGAAAAAAAATAGAGACCATGTTTTACTGATGGAATTTCAGCCATTTTACTTTCCTGACTTTGGAAAACTCATTTCTGAAATTAGCACCTGACTCTTTGGTGCGGAATTAAAAGCACATGTTTCAAACACATGTAGATCCAGAAAATGCCGCGGCTCATATTCTTTTCTCTACAGAGGAGCTTGCATCAAGGATCTGTCTATACTAAAAAATATAGGTTTCATCACGAGCATTCAGAAATGTAAAGTTATTGCATTTTTAATATCATGGTGTTTTCATAGGTGTACAATGGGAGCTGAATTAGTACCGTGAGTCCTACAGCAAGCGACCTTCTAAAACATTACACAGAAATGGTCTTGTCCCAAAACCTAAGTTGCTGTTTTTAACTGTTAATTCAGCATGACACACCGACCTGATTCCTTTACAAAAGGAAATGTATGTTATCTAATTACATTACAGAGAGGGTTTGAGGCGTCCGGGGGCAATGTTCTTTAATGGCGCCCCGTCCCCTCCCTCCCCTCCCCGAGGCGCTTGAGGGCAATGTTCTTTACTTTGCCACAGAGAACAGTTTTTATGTCAGTTGCCAATCTCCACCCCCTCCCCCATCTAAGCCCTGAAACCGAGAGGGGGGGGGGGAGGGTGAGTGGCAAAAAAAAAAAAAAAACTCGCCGGAGCCCCCCCCCCCCCCCCCATCGCCAGGCGTCCGGGGGCAATTCCCCCGACACCCCTCGGGTATCGCTGCCAACTACCTTAACCATCAGCGTCGCACCGGGTAGGCACCGGGTTATTTTGCGTGGCAGGAAAAAAAAAAAACAACGAAATCTTGAAGATCATAAAGCTCTGATAACAGTATGGGAAAATTACCAAGGAAAAAATTCAAGCTGATATTAAAATATTATTGCCGGTTTCTACTGGTACCATTTAATATTTTTTTCAGACATTCTTTTTTTATTTTGTTACTTATATGCATATTCCTTTCAATGTGAAATTTTATCACTAAACACTAATTCAGTTTATCGCATTTGTCGAAGGCAATATTTATTTTATAACAAAACGACAGTCCTGGTGATCAATACTTATTTGGTAGTCAACCAATCCGATCAAAATCGATATTCACTTATAATAATTTAAGTCTGAGATCTCGATTTTAATCAGACCGGCTAGCTAATTAACAGGCATTATCAGATATGCTGCCAGGTCGCGCGAGTGCGCGAATCGCGCAAAATTTGTACGAATTCGCGCACTTGAACTCCCGTAAATTAGTTAAAGTCGCGCATATAAAAAAAAAATGTACTCTGCGCAGTATACAATTTTTATTTAACTGTTAACCCTTAAAGTGCTTGTCGCGCCATAAATCGCGCCGCCAGTAGAGGTCAGTAGTAAGGTAAAAGGCGGATCCCAGCACAACCCATCCTTCCCTCGTTCAAATCCTAAAGTCCGGGTCCCTTGGCCCCGTCCTTCCGGATTTTCACTTCAGATCGGATAGGTTATGCTGTGCTCACGCCTTTTACCTTACTACTATAATTGTTTATATATAAATGTTTAGATAAAAATTATGAATTTTAATATTTTTTCGATAGTTTTTATGCAATCTGAATACGTTTGATTGTCTAAGCATACTTGGTCTGTTAAGTAAGACGTTTTATGATATAAATTATATAAAATTACATCCTGAAATTTAAGTCTGATTATAAAATTACTATTTTGAAGCCTATTTTCTGAACAAAAACATCGCTAGAATCGGCAGGATCATTGGATAGTAAAAATTTAGTAATTAGGTTGGCTTCATCAGAATCATCATTTATACTTGGTATTAACATATTAATGCGATCATATGTAATCGCATTTGATTTGCCAGGAAGAATAACATTGAAAAATAAGTCGTGGATGGTTTTGAACGTTTTTATTTTGATTATATTGCCGTTTTTTAACGTATAATAAATTTTAATGAGTGTATCGTTCATGGTATTTATATCGTAATAGAATTTAGAATTTATGTAAAATATTGCGTTATGTATGATATAACAGTCTTCGATGCTTGCATGATCGATGAAATATTTCATAATTGGACAGTTTTTATATTTCATATTATGTTTTACTATATATAGTATCATATTTGTTTTCATATTTTGTTATTCTGTTTGGTGCAATATCGACTAACATATTGTCTTTGGTTTGTAATTCATGGATTAGTCCAATAATGTCGTATTGTTTACCGCGTAAATAAGCTTGTAATTCTGTTAATATTTTTGAGTAGATTGATGCAGCTAATTTGCACGATGATTTTTTGTGTTCGAGCTTTGGTTCGAGGCGTCGGAATCCAGCACTAACAAATATTCCAATACCAGATACTATTAGAAGTAGTGGATTGAGTGTGCTACCTGCTGAAACAATTCCACTTGTTGTTATTAATAGTGGTGTATAAAATATTAATTTTATTAGTCGACTGTAATATCTACCTGCTTGTTTAGCGCAATACGCTTTTTTATAATAAGTATAAAAATATGATATTAGTTGATTGCGTTCCTCTTCTGGTATTGCTGCAGAAATATGATTAAAGTTGATGATTTGTTTCATTATATTAATACGCGTCGATTATTTTTAGGTTAACTTGTGATTTTTAATTTTACAGCGGCATCAGAAACTAATGCATTAAAATCCGCATTACGTACATCTGTAAGTACTGTTCGGTATTTGTTAAACATATTGGATGTAGGGCGCTGCAGTTGTTCTTCTTGTTTTTCGGTGTATTCTTTTGCTGATTTGTGGTTGAGTGTATTTGAAACTGTTGCAATATCATTTATTTCACCAATATCATGTTCATGTAAATCAATGAATTCGATAGCCGCTTTAACAAAGTCGATGTTAATATTTTTTGGAATAAAGTATTGGCGGAGTATTACATATGCGGTTGCAAATCTTTCTTTTACATGCGACGTTGACAGTGGGGATTGATTGGGTTGATCTGATGGAGTTAATGAAGAATTCTTTGGTTCTGTTCTATATTCATATTCTCCTGTATTTATGTTTGTTTGTCTATTAAGAAATAATTTATCACTATCTTTTATTTTATGATATACTTTAACTATAAAATCGTTTATATTTACTATTTCTTGTTTTTGTGATAAATCATAAGAAAAAAGATATTTTTTAAGATTATTTTCACTCGTCCAATCTTTTATTTTAAAAAGATCATCGACTTTTACTTTATCTACCATGTTCTCATTTTTATTATAAAAATCAATAGCTGATTTAAGATTATTTTCATAAATATCTTTTTTGATTTCATAAGAAATAAAGAAACTGCTTAATAAAATAGTAAAAACTGCATCAACGATTTTATTAAGATTATCATAAAAATTAATAACTTTCACAAAATTGGTGTTTGCTGCGGTTTTTAGTATTAATTTTTTAAATTTATCATTTTTTTCATAATTGATAAAGTTTCTGTATATATTAAATATAACATGTCTTTTATTTTTTATTATTTCTTCTTGCTCTTTTACTAATGTTGATTTACCTACAAACTCAAATTTATCTGGAACATTTTCTATAGTATTTACATCAATATCATTTTTATATAATTCAATAAATTCTATAGCTGATCTTACCGCATTTAATGGTATAGTGTCTAGTATCAAGTACTGGTATAATATCGAATATGCTGCAGCAAAATCATCTTTAAAGTTATTTTCGTTCCAAAGTTCACTTACTTGTAATTTTTCTTTTAATTTATCATGTAAAACTGAATACAGTGGTTCTTTTATAAAGTTTTTTAACATGTTATTGTCGGCGCGTTTGGATATTATTTCACTATACGACATTTGCTTTGTATTTGGAGTCCATTTTATTTTATCTTGTATTTCATCAAGTGCGTTTAGTTCATCATAAAAAGCGGTTTTTTCAGCTTCCGTTGCTGCTTTTATTTTTTTATCAATTGTTTCAATGGTATCAAATGCAGATGCTATATCATCGCCGCTGTATTTGTTTTTAAATCCTGGTGTTTTTGATGATAATAATACTAAATAAGCTGCGGCAAAACCATGAGCATCATCTGGTTCATTGTGGACGGCAAAAATTGTTTCAGCGTCATTGAAATTTAATCCGAGTTCTCTGAACAATTGTCGTTTAGCAAAATTATGAAACGCTTTTTCGTTTCTTCCAAGATTGTGACGTTTTTTATCAAAAATGTTATCTAAGCAATCTATTCTTTCTTTATGTTCTCTTTCTCCTTTATTTTGATTAGTAAATTTTCTTTTTTGTACTAACTTTGACCGCATTATCATTAAAGCGTTATCACGAGATAATTCTATGATTACATCATGAAGTAATTTTAAATTTCACTCTCAAGTTTATCCATTTCTGCTTGAGTACAAAATTTGACAAATATATCGTATTTGTCCAATATTTCTTTCATTTGAGTCTTTCTCATAGCCGTAACTGATATTAGGTTTTCAGTGCTTGGAGCTTTTTCATCTGGATTTTTAAAAATATTTGATAGTTCACGAATAGCTGATCGAATATTTTCCTGTCGCTGCGCTTCATCTTTTTCTTGTTTTGTTTTACCAGAAGGAATTGGTGCATTAAATTCAGGTTTATCCAATTGTGAGTGATCAAATTCGAAGATTTTATTGTAAAACTCGCGGCATACTTCAACAATTTCAGGCATTGCGATTATTATTAGCGATTATACAAAAAATTTAAACGATGTCATCAAACAATTTATTGTTAAATGACATCATCTAGTGGAAATATTTGAAACATACTAAGACCGGGATTTGTGGGCTCAGCATTTACTACATACAATCTGAAATACAAATATTTAGTTGTATTAGATAAAGTAAATTCTTGAATTGTTGTTCCGATATAAGTAACACCTGGTGCTGTTGTATATAATGTTGTATAACCAACATCATTATTGGAGCCTTCGAGTCGCCAATTATATATTCGTTCTCCTCCGCTTGCTCGTCCGCGCAGTTGAAATTTCCATATAGCAACCTGAGATGGACATTGGATTTTGATCCAGAAGTTTGCTGACATACCATTGGTCGCCCATTCATTTGAATTTACTGATGATTGTAGATGATACGCAAATACGTTGAAAGGATCGTATCCTGGATATGATGACGACGCTGATGCTATAAATCCGGTACGACTATTACCGTTTCCTGGAAGCGATGGAATATAGCCGATATTGGTTTTGGTTCGAATGGTACCTACAACCTTGGAATCAACATATGCTTTGTTGGCGAGGTCATCTGTTGCTGTTGGCGCGGTCGTGCATTTAACAACGCAGTTTGTCATTACGAGATTGCCAGTCATTGTGTCGCCCATTTTGTTGACCACTGTGCTTTTGAGGTTGACAATAGATGAATATGGAACAGCATCACTGGGATTGACTGGTACTGGTACATTTGTTATAGCTACATTATTCATGTTTAACACTCCGGTCATTGTGCTTCCAGTTCTAAGAACGGCATTGTCATTCATATACTGGACATTGACAGCGTTATTGAGTGACCATGATAAGTATGTGTTGAGTCCGTTTAGAACAAATCCACCCATATTGAGTGAGCCAATCATTGTTGTTCCAGTTCGCGGGACGTATTCGGCGAGTTTTGTGGTGACTTGCGCATAGGATGTAGCATCGGAAATGTTTCCCGGTGGAAAAGTTGTTGGCAATCCCGTTATTTTAGCACCGTTTACCATTGTTAAATTTCCAGCAATCATATCTCCAGCGCGATTTAAGTGTTGTGATGTAATATCATCCACATATGTTTTGTTCACTAGGTCAATGGCAGTTGTAGGAATTGCCGAAGATGTTATTTTGTTTGTTCCCATGCTTAATGTGCCCACCATTATATCGCCGGTGCGTTTGAGAAATATCGTTGATGAGTCCACATATGTTTTGTTCACGAGATCAGTGCCATTGATTGGAACATACGTCGATGATATTTTATTTGATCCCATTATGAGCGCGCCCAACATTGTGCTTCCATAGCGATTGACATATGTTAATGCAACTGTGTCCACATATAATTTGTTGACGACATCCGAGGGATTTACTGGAACATACGATGACGTTATTTTATTGGCGCTCATATCCAAGACCCCAGTCATTGTGTCGCCGGATTTATTGACTTTTCTGTCGTTGATTGTTAACATTTGGATTAGACTTACTGCCTGACTATTATCGGGATTAATTATGGGATAATCCGTTTCCAAACCAATTACTCTGGAATTTCTTATTATTAGGTTACCTGTCATTGTGTCACCGTATTTTTTTACTAGTCCTGATACATCTGCGGCAGTGGCAACGGCGGTTGATTTAGTATCTGTTGTTGAGTCGATTAATGTGCCAAATTTACTGTAATAAGACATTTATACATAATTGTGTTGTATAAAATTTTATAAACATTTATTATATAAACATATATACAATAAACGCATACATGTCAATTATAAATTATGATGATCCATCACGAAATACAAAAACCAAACATAAGAATGAGTTGCCGGATACACATTATTTGATTGTTGGACGAACCGGATCTGGTAAAACCAATCTTCTGATGAATTTAATAACGGGTAAAATATTAAAATATGATCGTGTGTATATTTACACAATCAATGCGCAACAACAAAAGTACGATTTATTACAGCAGTTTAATGATCAGGTTTTAAGACCAATATCGGGCCAGGATATTATTACATTTCATTCGCCCGATGACGTTATTCCTGTTGCTGAACTCGATGATGAGGAGAATAAAATTGTAGTATTTGATGATAAACTCTGGCAACAAAGGATATTAAGCCTGTGGAATCCTATTTTGCATTGTCGCGGAACAAACGTTGCAATTCTATTTATCTCGCGCAAAGTTATTTTACGGTTCCAAAGACGATAAGGCGCAACACGGGTTGTTTTATTTTATTTGGGGGCCTTGATAATAATGACATAGGTAGAATCGCCAATGATTTTTATGGTTGTGCTGTTGATAAACGACAATTTATTCAGATGTATCGTCATTCCACAGGTGGTAGATATGATTTCTTTTTGTTTGACAACTACGCGCTTGATCCTGAGAAAATGTTTCGAAAGAATCTCGATGAGTTTTTATAGCTGTTGTTATTAGCAATGTTGACATTGATTTTTATAAAAATCTATTATATTATAATCAATTATAAACGCAATAATAAATGGAGATATATTATTTGGAAAAGGTACATAGTATTGGTGATCGAATAGCATCGTTAAAAAAACTTGCTACACTTAAATTTAATAATCAACAATTGTTTCAGGCGACCCGGCAGGGCAAACAAGAACGAGAAGAATTGTTGCTCGATTACTTAAAACCAATTCGTAAGTTTTTTATTGTGTCATATAAACCTCCACGTTCCAAAGATGAGATCGATTTGGATGTAGCAACAGCGATTAATCGTGGATTTATACCAACTGAATATCTTCTTGAGGACATATTAAATCATTTACGAGATGCAAATATTAATTTAATAGGGCCACAACAAATGCCACAGCGCAGGTTACTACCGGCGATACCAGGACCGCCGCAAGTGCCACCACGAGGGCCGCCACCACCAGGTCCGCCACCAATACCACCGCGACACCCAGGACCTCAAATTGGGCCACAAGAATATGATCCACTAATAGAGCAATTAGAACAATTAGCGCCGATTGGACCTCAACCAATGATAGAAATACCAGGTGTTGAGACTGATCCACGATATGATTCGACAATACCATTAGGAGAACCAGATACATTAAGACCGGAACAATTAGCGCCGATTGGAGATCAACAAACAATATCATATTTAGATGAAGACTTTAGTCGTTATAATCTGCCGGAATTAACAGCATTATATAGACAAATGTACAAACTATATATTGAGACTCCAGTGGATCCAAATATTAGTGGTTCCGGTAGGCGTAAAGAGTATCTTAGCAAGTATGTTACACGAATTGGTGACGCTGTCCAAAAGAAACATATTGAAATATCTCATGGTGCTAGTGATGCACATGCAAAAGAGATTGCTGAATATGAACGCAAACGAATAATGGATGATGCACAATTAATCGGTCGTCCAGTGGAAGATACCATAGAAAATAACTTACGTAAGTTTAAAGAAGCTGGATATAGTCTTGGGCCGATGCAGCGAAGATCGCATAGAATACCTGAAGCAAAACCACCATCATTATTAACATCAGAGGAAATGCCGGCGAAGCCATATGCTTTTAATGAAATTGATCCAACAATTGATATGACTGCGATAACTCCAGAAGCGGTGAAAAATATAACCGATGAACACTTAATGAAGTTGGAATATGAAGTGCATCTTAGGAAATTAATTATGCAAAACCCTCGAGAACAACCAGATCCTAAATTGATTCATATAATTAGAAATGAGAACCAAAGAAGATATTTTGAAAATGTTGTAAAAACCATGACACCACAAGAATTAACTTATAATACAGAACGCTACTTAATGGGGAGGCCAATAAAACTTACTGAACCTGCACTTATGGCAACACATATGAGACGCGAACAGAACAATATGAGAGCTCAATTACTAAGACAACATTTTACTGAAACGATTGATGAAGACACTGTTGCTAGAGTAATGGCTAAAGTACAATCGGCAGATGATAGCTCAAAAGAACCACTAGTAATAGGTAAAAATGAGCCATTTTCTGGGCTTAAAGGTCGTTGGTGGACTAATAGATATAGACATCCAAGACCACCAAAAGTAGAGCGACGAGATCCTCCGAAAATAGAAACATTTGCTGAAAGAACCTGCATGATTCAGAGTTTGGATAGATTATGGAGTCAACGTATAACTGGAATGAATAGAGATGGGGTTGTGAACAAAAAATACCGTGATGAAGTAAGAGCAGCAGCAAGCAGCGCGAGTGGAATATTACATGGGGCTGACATGGTTTTTACTCCCGCCGACCCTAATCGGTTTCCAGGGTCAGCATTCGTAGAAACGCAATATACATATAGGCCACCACAACAACAGCAGTCTATCGAACCACAATTAAGTGTTCTTCGAAAGCAAGAAAGTGATGAAAGACTTAAAACTCATCTTTCCACACTTAATCGTTATCAAAAAGGCCCCAGCCGAGATCCAAGGATTCTATTTAAGGAATTAGACGAGGGTTACAAGGGTTACGTAAAAAGCATGTATGATGATAATTATAAAATGATTGAAAAGAACACTCCCGAGTATGCTAGAAAAGATCCAAACTACATTAGTGCTTTGCAAAAAACATCACACTGATATAAGAAATTTGTGGATGGGCCGGCAAAAAGAAATATTTGACGGGGGTACTAAAGATTGGCGATTATCAATGCCACCTGAAAGAATAGTGGATATGTATTCGAAAGAACCATGGTGGTTACCTTTAACTCCAGCACCACCAACACCACCACAACCGACATTAAAGCATCCTCGTGTGTCGCAATTAAGTGGCATTCCGCAACCTGTCGCACCTGCTGCAACACTTCCACCTCTGACACCTGAAGAAACTGCTGAACTTCCTTATATGACACCTGAAGAAATTGCTGAACTTAAAACCAGACGTACTGTACCTGACGAACCTATTACAGGTGCTGACAGAGATCTAAAGATTTTATTCCAAGAATTACCCGAATGGAATCAGCATTACTTAAACGAAAAACTTATACTGAGGCTTGAGCGTGAATTGAATGTTCCAAAGAAAGTTAGAGAGGATTTGAACTACATTACTCCTTTGCAAAAATATCATATGGAAATAAAAGATCAGTGGATAAAATACCAAAAAGATATACAACGAGGAAAAGATTTTACACAAATTAAATACGCCATGAGTGGACATCATGCGGCTCAACGAGACATTAGACGTGAAGAAAAAGAAGAAAAAGAGCGAATTAGACTTGCAGCACCTCCTCAAGCTGGAAAAACAGACAGTCCAGGAGTTGTTATATCACCAATTCCAGGGCAATATGACATAAAAGCGCAATATCCTTATCCTGATTTACCTTATTCCCCTGATACAACAAAACGAATTAAGGCAACACCAGGTCCGCCAGCAACTCCAGCTTGGGCTCCATATAGCAAACGAGAACTGACACTTGTTGCACCTCCTAGGGCAGAAACAACACGTAGTCGAAAGGTTATTATATCGCCGACATCAAGGGAATTTGATACAGTAAGGCAACCGGCAACACCAGCACCAGCACCAGCACCAACAGTGGAAGTGGCATTGCCATCACCGCCATCATATCCACCGCCATCATTTCCACCACCGCCTTTGACTCCACCACAGCCACCACCACCTGCACGACCTCCACCACCAAAGTCGAAAATTCCAACTCCAAAGTCAAAGACGACAGCGCCAAAGACGCCGATAATTAAAGTAGAAACAACAAGAGAGCTGCCTCCAGCTCCACAACCGACAATAGAGGTTACAACAAAGCCACAGGCGCCGAAGAGGACTAAAACGAAAATTACAGCTCCAACGCCGAAGACGACAACACCTGCAAAACCAGTCACACAGGAACAAATTGAAATAGATTATCAACCTGATCCTGCAAAACAAGCTAAATTTATAGCAACTCTACCTCCACCGCAACCACAGCCACAGCCATCGACGTCGCAACAACCGCAGCCGCAACCACCGCCTCCGAAAAAACCTGCTAAACCAGCTAAAATTCCATCTCCACCATCAACGAAAAAAGCTTTTGATCCTGCTGATTATACTGAAAAAATATTAAAGGAAGCATATCCTAAAATTGATCTTTTAAAAGTTATGGATAAAGTTGAAAATTATAAATTACCAGAAAATGTACCACAATCTGTCCGTGGGGATCAGTATACGGAAAATATAAGAGTAAATAATACAATTCATAAAATGCTAGGACCAGAAGTGATGGGTCGTTATATAATTGGTCAAACCAGTGGTCGTCCATTAAATGATTTTGATCTTTATATTAATAAACCCAGACTATATAATGAAAATATTTTAGCAGATTATGATATTTCAAATCTAGATCGGCTTCAAAAAGAAATAACCAGGGATATTAATTTAGTAAGTAAACAAGCTGAGTTATCAAAGACAACGCAGGAATATATTATTGATGCCAAGCAATTACAGAAACGTCTTAATGACAGAATAACTGGTATTGATAAAAAATCAATACCTCATACTTTTAAGACGTTTTCACAGACACCAACAAAATCGGAAGACAGGATTGATGATAGTAAATTAAATTTAGATAGAGATTTTTACACAGATGTATCTATGTTTCCTGACACTTTTGATGTTATCCTCAACGCCGACGACAACCAGATTAAAAATTATCTTGACTTAACTGACAAGGATTTAAAATTTGTTCAAAGAGGAATAAAGTTAGGAGATGTCACCAGTGAGACAGCAGATCTCTTTGAGATTATGAAAGAAACACGTTTACACCTTAAAAGAGAGATAGATTATAGAGATCATAAAAAGTTTAATGAAGAACAGGGTAGAGAGCCGCTTCCACGACAAGGTTTTCAAACTTATCGTCTTAGACGTTAATAAAAATTCTTGAATTTTCAAAAATTCTTGAATTTTCAACAATGTTTATATATATAAACAATTTTATAAACGATTATAATATAAACATCGTCAATGGAAGAAAATTACATTAAGAGGGCCAATAGTATTAGTGATCGGCTTAATTCATTGAAAAAAGTAGCTATTCTTAAGCATAAAAATCATAAATTGTTTCAAACGGAAAGATGGAACGAGGAAAATCAAGAAGAATCACTGCTGCGATTTTTGAAACCAATTCGCAAGTTTTTTATCGGCACATTCGTAGATAAAAATGGCAAGGAATATGATACTGATATAATGACTGCGATTTCACGAGGATTTGTACCAACTGAGGCAACACTTGTTGAGATACGAAATTTGTTAAAAACCGGATTTGCTGCGTTGGGGCAACAGGGGCAACAAGGACCACCTGGGCCTCCCGGGCCTCCAGGGCCTCCGGGACAAGGACCACCAGGACCTCAAGGACCTGTAGGGCCACCTGGGCAACAAGCGCCTGTTGTGCAACAAGCTCCTGTTGGTCAACAAGCGCCTACAAGACAACAAACGCCTGTAGGGCAACAACTACATGATCAAAGCTCACCAGAACACGAAATTAGAAATTTATTTGACGATGATCGATCACCACTGCAGTCAACGACCGATGATGGTCAACAACATGATAGCAGATCACCAGAACACGAAATTAGAAATTTATTTGATGATACAGGTGATAAAACAGCTGCAGATGATCAAGCAGATACAGGTGATCAAGCCGCTGCAGCTGCTGCCCCAATAGGGATTGTGACTGAATACGACGGTGGATTTGACATAGATGAGAGGGCCCTTCAAATATTTCGTAACTCAGCTAAAAGAGTTGATCCGGAAGAACGTGATAATATACTACGTCAAATGGCTGGTGAAAATAGAGCACGTGGAAGATATGTAAAAAGAAATCCTAATGATTTACAAATGAAAGCGACTCATGAATACCGTTTAAAAGAACGGGAAGTAACAGCAGAAATATTTAAAGAAATGAAAGAAAAAGAGAAAAAAGACAGAGAGGCAAGTAGAAATAGACAAGAGGGATATGATATGGGAAGAAGTCTATTTTTTGGGCGAAGAGACCGATCACCTCCGCCGCCGCCATCAGCATCGACATCGTCGCAACCGCAGCCGTCGTCAACGACGAAGTCGTCAACGGCACCACCTCCGCCGCCTCCTCCACCTCATCCGCCTCCACAGCAGTCGTCGTCGAAGAAGTCGTCAATGACAAAGTCGTCAACGAAGAAGTCGTCAATGACAAAGTCGTCAATGATGCCAACGACAACATTAGTATCATCATCAGTCAATCGATCGCCACCTCCGCCGCCTCCTACGCCACCACCACCGACGTTTTCACCACCGATTAAGTCAACACCACCATCAACACCATCAAAAACTCCATCACCAACACCTGTTTTTGACATTAATCAAATAAAAAACGTTAAATTGAAAAAGACACCACCACAACAAAAGGTACTTGCGGCATTTGATTCTCATATTGATGAACTTTTTAAAAAAATAAAAAGTCGTCGAACTGCAATTAGTGGCGATGACAGCGGCGGTGATTGGGGAGATGATTCCAAACCACATTCGATAAAAGCAGTACATTCAACGAAAAAAGGATCAGGTGTTAAAATATTTAAAAATAAGAGTGACATTTTTAATCGATTAATGGTGCTTATGTCATCAAAGAAGGCCGGTAATAGAGGCGTAGACATTGACAATGAAATCGTGGAAATATTAGATTATCTCAGAAAAAATAAATATATAACCACTAAGGTCTACAAAAAATTAATGCAATCGGCAATCAATCAATGATTTTTATAAACGTTTATTATATAAACGCGATTGTATATACGATCAATCATGTCAGCGGTAACCTTACTTTTAGACTCGAGCGCAACATTAGATGACAGCGCAAATTTTCAAGTATATTATTATCCCGCGATTGAACTCGAACCAAATGCGAGCTATGAGCTCGGATTAATATCAGCTACAATGTGGCACTCGTTTTTTAACATTAAAGATAAGGTCAATAATGTTTTTAATTTTATCGTTTCATCTGATCCCGGCAAAGTAAAAAAAAAATAATCATTCCACCTGGCGCTTACAATCTTCCGGACATCAATAAGATTATTCAGAGTTTAATAAACGGACTAGGGTTTAATGGCAGCGACTTTACACTTGAACCAAATTACAATACGCTTCGATCCGTAATGCACTTGAAAAACAATTTTCAGGTTGATTTTACCGCTAATAATACAATTGCTTCGTTACTTGGTTTTTCGAATATCATGTACGGATCATTGACTAACCCGGATATAAGAATAAGCGGTGAATTTCAAACCAATATATCGGAAGTTAATACGGTTTTAATCAATTGCTCAATCGTTTACGGCTCGCATACTGCCAAAGGAAGCCGCGGTCAAACAATTTATTCATTTAGTCCTGAGGTTCCTCCGGGATCATTAATGCAAATCACTCCAAGACATGTCATTTACTACCCTCTTAATGTCAAGGATAAGATTGCTAACATTAAAATGTCAATCACAGATCAATCGGGGCGACAATTAGATTTTAATAAAGAGCAGGTCACGTACTATTTACATCTACGTAAATCTACCTAAGAAATTCGAGAATTTAGGTAGATTCAACCCAATGAGTTTCGAATCTACCTGATTTTTATCAATGATTATAATATAAACGCAATAATAGTAATGCGGCGACGCAAGATCATGAACAAAAAAATTGTTGGAGGATTTCTCGGAGGAGTCTATTCAAAAGTTGTTCGAACAAAACCAGGGATTGAACGTGGAATATCTCCTATCGCAATTTACGCGACAAAAAAAAAAATCGGAGGAAATATCTTATTTGATTGGCTCGGCAATTTAGCCGGTAAGGCATCAAGTCTGGCTGTTAAAGCAGCACCAATTGCATTTGATGCCACAAAGTCATTTGCTACAAGCGCATTATCTGCGGCAGGAACCGCAGTTGGACAAAAAATTGCTGATAAAATTCGAGGGCAACCACCGTCAGCGGTAGATCAAGTGCACACATTGTCATCGCCACAGGTGATGTATGATCCTCAACCGGTTGTAACTCAAAAACAGATCAATAAAACCATAAAAGAAATTGCACCAACTCCTGAAATAGCTCATGCGATGATGAGAACATCAAAGGATTTGATTAAATCGTCAAAAAATCGTGTAACAGATCCGGCTTTTTATTGACATTGTTATTAACAATGTTGATGTTGATGATTTTTTTGTATACGTTTATTATATAATTAATTTTTATAAAAATCAAATATATAAACGCGAGTTAAATGTCAATAAGATCGTATTTGAATATTCATGACGTTTATGACGTCGACGATTCTGCAACAGCATTTGAATACATCGAATATCAAGAGGATCAGCCTAATGAACCCGACAAAAAAGGTAATCTAATTTTCAGAACACGCGACGAAGACCTTTATTTACTACCTCATAAAGGCTACATTGAAGTGCGAGGGCGCCTTATGGACAATACAGTACCAACTGCTCCTGTAAACTTTCCCGCAGGAACTCAAATAGCACTGGTCAACAACGGATGGAGCTTGTTTTCCGAGGCTAAATATCTTATCAACGACATGGAAATTGAACACATACGACATCTTCCTGTTGCAAGTACAATTATGAATATAGTAGGTTTTTCAGAAGATTATTCCAGATCAATAGCAACAAATATGCTTTGGATGAAAGATACGGGTACTGGAGGTGCTGTCCCCTACGAATTTAGGACAGGTGTTGATCCACCAGCTAATAACACTAATAGTCTTATCGGAAATCCCATTAATAATACTGCAGGTGATATTGGTGCTATGTCCAGACGATTCGCAGAGCGGCTCAGGCAACCGCATTACAATGAAGGTTTTGCAAAGCGACAAGCGGTATGTGACGGCAGCAGACAGGTTACAATTTTTCTGCCATTGAGTTCTGTGTTTGGATTCTGCAAGGACGTGACATCTGTGGTAAGAAGCATGAAGCATAAAATTGAATTAACAACAAGCGATGCAAACAATACCATACATAAAGCCGGAGTGGACATTTTGCCTCGAGTTGCAGGTGCAGCTGCGCCAGCAATACATAATGGTAGATTTGTCATTGACCACATGTCATTATGGATGCCAAAAGTTATTCCAGCGACTCAGACGTCAATCGATCTGGAGGCCTCATTAACCTCATATTCGAGAAGATTGTACTTTGAGCAGTGGAGAACATACGAACATAATATGGCAAAAGGTGGAGATACTGGAACATGGCGAGTGGATACAGTATCATCAGAACGTTTGCCGCGGCACATATTTGTGGTTTTTCAACTGACAGAGCGTAATGACAATCAACTGGAAAATAATATGATTTTTGATCATATGTTTGTTTCTCGAATACTTGTTAGAATGGCTTCCCGACAATATCCAGAACGAGATTTAGAATGTAATTTTAGTACAGAAAATAGAAATGTTTCTCGAGCATATTTTATGTTAATGGAAGCCATGCAAAAGTATCAGGACACATCAGATGGTGCTCAAATATCTCCGGAAGAGTTTGCGAGATTATATCCTATATTTCATTTTGATTTAACAGCGCATTCTGAACGATTAGTGGGCACACCAGCAGATATTGAAATATTTTGCAAATTGGATAATGCGCTTTATAACACTGACCGACTTGCTGTAAATGCTTTTGGTGGACGAGTTTACGGTGGTGTTGCTACACAGGGTGGATACAGAACCCCTGGTGTAGCTGCTATAGCTGCGCAACCTGCTGTACCTGCTGTTGTCGGACCACCTGCTGTAGCTGCTATACCTGCTGTACCTGCTATACCTGCTGTACCTGCGCAACCTGCTGTACCTGCGCAACCTGCTGTACCTGCTATTCCCGCACCATATAAGGTTTACGCATTAATTACATCTGACAGATACGTTGTTCTTAATGCTATTAATGGATTTATGTCTGTGAAAGTATAATGAAGGTCACAATCAATATTGTTATTAACAATAATTTGAAAACCCAATAATTTTTGTATAATCGCGATTATTATATAATTAATTATTATAAAAATCAAATATATAAACGCGAGTAAAATGTCTGCAAGATCATATTTGAATATTCATGATGTTTATGACGTCGATAATTCCGCAACAGAATTCGAGTACATCGAATACCAAGAGGATCAGCCCAATTTGGTCGATAAAACCGGTAATTTAATTTTAAGAACACGCGATGAGGACATTTATTTACTACCTCATAAAGGCTATGTTGAAGTTCGAGGACGTCTTATGGACGATACAGCAATTCCTCCAATACCTCAAGCCTAGTGAATTTAGAACAGCAAATGGAGCACCAGCTAATGACAACAATAATGTTGTAGCAGATCCCGGTGCTGCCGCTGCAGCAGGTATTGGCAACACTATTCGGACAGCCGCTGAAAATCTCAGGCAAAAGCATTACAATGAAGGCTTTTCAAAGCGACGCGCGTTATGTGACAACAGCAAACAGGTTACCATGCTTTTACCATTAAGTTCTATTTTGGATTTTGCAAGGACGTGACATCCGTGATGAGAAGCATGAGGCATCGAATCGAATTAGTAACCAATATTCATAATAACACCATACACAGAGATCAAGGTGTAGCCAATGGTAGATTTGTTATCAATTACATGTCGCTATGGATGCCATAAATTACTCCATCAACGTTAATGACCGTAGAATTGGAGGCTTCATTAAATTGATATTCGAGAAGATTGTACTTTGAGCAGTGGAAAACATACGAACATAATATCCCTACTGGAGGATCTGCTGGATCGTGGAGAGTAGATACAGTATCATCAGAACGTTTGCCACGACATGTATTTGTGGTATTTCAACTACTGGAACGAATTAATGATCAAACGGAAAATAAAAATAGTGCTGAGAATGGCTTCAAGGCAGTATCCAGAACGAGCTATAGAATGTAATTTTGATCCAAATAATAGAAATGTTTCTCGGGCGTATTTTATGTTAATGGAAGCCATGCAAAAGTATAAGGACACATCAGATGGTGCTCAAATATCCATCGACGACTTTGCGAGATTATATCCTATATTCCATTTTGATTTAACGTCACATTCCGAGCGATTAGTGGGAACACCAGCAGATATTGAAATTCAATGGAGTTTAAATAATGCGTTGTATACCACTGCAGCAACTGCTGCAAATGTTAATGGTGGACGAGTGTTTGGTGGTGTTGCTACAGCAGGTGGATATGCAGTTACAGGTATAGCAAGCGCACCATATAACATTTACGCGTTAGTTACATCTGACAGATACGTTGTTCTTGATGGTGTTAATGGAAGAATGTGTCTCAAAGTATAATTGATCGTGATCAACAATAATTATATAATCTATTATAATAATCAATAATGGCAAGAAAAAAAGTTAGATCACGGCGATCAACTCGATCCAAGCGCAGATCAGGCGGATCTGTCGGTGCTATAATCGCAACCGCAGTTAAAGCGTTAGCACCAAAAATATTACCGGTTCTCGGCACATTAGGTATTGCAGCAGCATCTGGAGCAATATCCGGCGCAACAAATAGAGCTACTCGCGGATCAGGCATTAAACAAGCCGCACTTCTCGAAAAACTAAATCATCCGATTATCCGCAACATAAAAAATCCATTAAATCCATTATGTATACTTAATGGGTACAGTGATTCTTCACGTAACCCTCGTGTTTTGTATCAAATACTTAAAAAAATGTAAATAATTAACAAAGTCAATGATAACAATTTTTGTCTAATCAATTATTATGATAATCAATTATTATAAAATGCCTAGAAGACGAAGAGGTGGATTTATAGGACCATTATTGGCAGGAATAGCGGGTTCGCTCTTACCAAATTTATTAGGTATCGGACGAGGTGTTAAAAAAAGACGACCAAGAAAAGGCCACGGATTAACTCTTCCAGGAACAAGACGAACAGGATACGGAATGCGACGTTGGCGCCACAGACGTTGAAGAAGAAGGTAAAAATCAGAGATGTTGCGCCGTTGAGTAACTTCGAAATTATGGATTATTTAAAAATTAAAAGCTTTAATGGTGTTTTTAGCAAGGATCAATTGCAGATTAATCGCCATCGCACACCATCAATGATTATTAATATACAAGACTTCAAAGATGGATCTGGAACTCATTGGGTCGCATTACAACAATTACTTCGATTCATATGGAATTCCACCTAGCGATGCTATTAAAAAATATGTTAAAAGTATTCCTAAGTATAAAAACACACCCTTAAATTACTCATCAAATCAAATTAAACCTTTAGGAACAAACACATGCGGTTATTATTGTATTTTATTCATACGATGGATGAGCGCGCGAAAATCATTTCTAAATTTTATTCTGCAATTTGAACCAAATCCAACTTTAAACAATGATGTGATATGCTTAAGATTATTCAACAATCAACGATCAATTTTATAATTGATAGCGATCGGCGTTGAGTAAGTTTTATCTAAAAATCAATTGTATAATCAATTTTTATATAAAATCAATTGTATAATGTTGACATACTGCCTCAAGTGTAAAACTAAAACAGAAAGTGATAATGAAAAAACAATAATAACAAAAAATAACTGAACAATATTAAAAGGAACATGTGATGTATGCGGACGAAAAAAGAGCACATTTGTTAGTTCTCAATCGGGAGGAAATTTATCACAGGGTGGTAAGGGTAATGATATTAATCTAGTAGTCGATGTTCACTCAGACATTGATGATGCCAGCGATGATGATTATTATTATGATAATTCAGTTCTTTGATTGATTAATCTACGATTAATTGGCGATCATTGTTAATCAATCGTCAATCAATTTATAATTGATCGTGATCAGCGATTGGCGATTTTTTGTATATAAACGATAATATAAACATATGGATTGCAACTGCAACGACAATGGAGCACCATCACCAAAATGTGTTTGTGTGGAAGGTAACGGTTTGCATATTTACTGCAAAAAATGTAAACGAAATAAAATTATTGGCGGAGCAATTAACATACATAAAATTATTGGCGGCGCAATTGACATACATAATCTCATTGGAAAATTGCCGCGACCAAAAGGCGGTTGGACCTTACCCGGACATAAATATACTGGACCATGGAACCCATTGGACTATCAAATTGACAGCAATGATCAACCACTAACAGGACAAGAACCTTATAACCAAGTCGACGCTACGGCTATGCGGCATGACATATGTTACCGCGATAACCCAATTAATAAACACATGTGCGACAATAAAATGCTGGACGAACTTCGAGAAATAAAACCAAAAAATATGAGAGAGCGAATTGATCGTCAATTTGTTCGAGGAGTCATTGGAGCAAAATATAAGCTTGGATTGGGGCAATCTGGTCTCGGATACGAGTCTCGATTGGGGCAATCTGGTCTCGAACAAGACCGTTTCAGTAAACTCGCTGATGAGCTCCACAAGCCTAAAAAAAAAGGTTTCAGCGTCGTCGCGTTGTCGTAAACGCCGTAGACGATACATGGGCAGTTGATCTCGCTGATATGTCCGCGCTGGCCGACGACAACGACGGCAACAAATTTTTATTAACCATTGTGGACATTCAAAGTCGATTCGCTTTTATCGCGCCAATAAAAAATAAAATGGGAGCAACAATCACATCAGCGTTCAGCAAAATTATCGCGGACAGTGCGCGGCAACCAAACAAAATATGGACCGATCATGGGGCAGAGTTTTACAACAAACAATTTGAGGATTGGTTAAAACATCATAATATTACAAAGTATGTGACCGGCAATGAAGGTAAAAGCGTAATTGTCGAGCGATTCAATCGAATCATCAAAGAAAAATTGTATAAGTGGATGACCGCTAATAATACACGCAGATACATTAATCATCTGCCACAAATTGTATCCAAATACAACAATACAACGCATAGATCAATTGGAATGTCACCCAATGAAGCATTATCAAATCCAATACTAGCAAGCGAAAATCTGTATCGCAAACACAAGTATAATGTCGGCGATCGCGTCAGAATCTCACTCTCCAAAAAACAATTTGAAAAGGGATTCACGCCAAACTGGAGTGAAGAAGTATTCGTGATCACCGAGATATTAACAACAATTCCAATCACATACAAATTGCAAGACCAAAATAAAGAGCCAATCACAGGAAGCTTTTACGAACAAGAACTACAACGCACAGATCAAGACATATTTGTGATTGAAAAAGTAATAAAGCGACGCGGCAATAAATCACTCGTAAAATGGCGCGGATACGGCGATTCTTTTAATAGTTGGGTGCCAACGCAATCAATCAACAATCAATTATAAATTGATCACGTTGATCGCCGATCAAACCAGTTCATTTCACGGTAAATCCTAATATAATTATTTAAAATGTATCTGCATTTAACAGGTGCGCATAAACCTACTAGTTCTTGACGTCGTCGTTCGTCAATATTAAGTAATTAAAAAATCTTAACAAAAATATAATCAAATTTAATTTTTTTTTTACGGCCTGGGATATGAACATTCAAAAAAATTTTTAATCTTCTCTGGAATTCCTCGCGTTCTTCCGGAGTAAAATTAAATTTAATCGTTTTCTTTGCCACATGATATTTCGCATTATAGCAACCTTTCTTTCTAAAATTGTTGTACGGTCGATGATCAGCAACTGCCACAGCGTCATATTCATCAACTACTTCTCCAGGTTCTAAATCATATGGTGGAGTTTTATCATCGATGATATTATCATTGTTGTTGTTAACAATGCCGCCAACGACGAAGTCGTCAACGGCAGCGGTTTTATCATCATTGTTGTTGTTAACAATGATTTTATCAACAAACAATTGATGATCGGCAGTACTAATCAGTAATTTTAATCTCGATAACATTATATAATAAACGCATTTTTATATAAACAATTATTATATAATCGCAAATAAATAATTGCAATGACAATAAGATATCATGCTAAAGGCTTCATTAAAAACATGCCCGATCCAAAACGAGCAATAAAATATTGTTTCTCAAATAATAGTACTGAAGGAAGTATAACAATACAAATAGATAAAGTAAGCGATGAAAACGAAGCAAAAAAAATAATATTTTACTAACATCTGAAGAACTAAAGGCATTTAACGAAAATGGCAGTATAATGACCGATTGGGACGTCGAAGCAGTAATGTTATTTGCTCACAATTGTATATCAAAGGAAGAGCTACTCCAAATAATTGCAACAAGTTAAGTATATTTAAATTTTATTTTGCGTTGCAATTTCTTGGAAAATGCTAATCGGTAAGTACCATCAGCAGCGCGTTGTATAGCTGCATTAAAAATGTTAAAATGTTTACCTGCAGCATACGCTGAGTCAAATTCTTGTTGTTCTCCAGTTTCCGGATCAGTTGATATTACTGGACGCGCTGGTTTAAAACCACCAGTACAACCGCGCCTTAAATTTTCACTTTGGGTAACGAGATCTAGGTTTTCCAGCCGATTATCTGTTTTAATATTATTAAGATGGTCTATGACTAACTTTGGCGGAATAATATCATTAAAAACCTCATATATAAATCTGCGAGATAAAATATTTTTATTATTATAATTTGTGTTAACACTCAAATAACCGTGATTATTCATAAAACCAACTACCTTTTTTGTTCGTACATGTCGTATCATACCCCGATCATTTGCTTCGTAATTTTTATAAATTGGATGTTGTTGATATTCATTTTGCAATCCTAGATTATCAACATTATTATCCGTAACCGAACCATATCGTGATAAACTCGCTGACCCGCTGGAATTTCTCCAACAAAACAAGTATAAATAAAGTCTCTGACAAACATCTCCGTTTCATCACAAACAATTTTATAACCTGCAGGTGTTGTAACAATTTCTAGATAAATTTCATCATCACAAGAAACTAAACCTGACATTGTACCATAAAATCCATCAAAGTCAGGATGAGCACAAATAGCATTTAGTTCATTGTATTCGGGTATTCTAGAATATTGCATCGTATATAAATACCCCAGAATAATTATTTCTCTAATTGATTGTTTTAGTTCCCGCGTCATTTATCATATTATCACAATATCAATTAGAAAAACAATATATATAATAATGATTCGGAAATCAACACATGTTAAGAAAATCGCGTCAGCATTTGCAGGATTTGATAATTCGTGGCAAATTGATCTGGCAGATAATATTGTGTCATTATCACCATCAGAATTATATAACATAATATCACCAACAATAATACAAGAACGATCCAAACACCTAAGTATCAAATTTTTAGTGCAATACAAAGTAATATTCGAAAAAGCAACGGTCGATCAATCGCCAAATAAAATTGAGGCCTATATTTCATCAAAATCAAAAATTGCTTTGCTCGGGTCAGACTTAAATAAAATAATAACAAAAACAGTGTTTAGTGAACTCGAAAATAAAATATCGGAATATGTTTCATTGGGTTCTGCTTGGATATTACAACGACTACAATCTGTGTTATTTCACACTCATAAATTTAAACCACTAAGAGGAAAATCTTATGTGGAACTACCCGAAAAAACTAATAACAGCAAATGCGTAATAAATGTAAAAAACAATGACAACAAATGTTTCCAATGGGCGATTCTATCCGCGATTTACACACCTGAAAGAAATCCAAATAGAGTATCGCAATACAAACAATATGAAAATCCATTAAATTTTACTGGAATTGAGTTTCCCGTTGCCGAATCACAAATTCCAAAATTTGAAAAACTCAATGGAATCAGCATTAATGTGTTTGGTCTCGAAGAAACCGCCAACAAAATAAAATATTATCCTCGGATGATAAGTAAAACAGCATCACAGGATACAATTAATTTGCTCTATTACAAAGAACATTATTGCTATATTAAAAATTTTGATGGACTAGTTGCATCGCAGTACAACAAACACAAATCCAAAATATATTTTTGTTACAAATGTCTGCACGGATGCCAATCAGAGGATGCGCTCAGTAAACATCTCGAGTATTGCGTAGAAGTTCAAAAAGTAACACTACCAAAAAAAGGAAAAGAGTCATTAAGTTTCAAAAACCATAATAAACAACTAAAAATTCCATACGTTATTTATGCAGATTTTGAATCATTGCTCGTACCTATTGCATCAGCATCCAATGATCCCAAAATATCATCAACGACAGAAATACAAAATCATGTACCTTGTGGTGTTGCATATAAGGTAGTATGTGTAAATCCAAATTTATCAAAAGATATTAAATTATATCGCGGCAATAATCCCGCTGAATGGCTATTATTAAACTTAATGGATGAGGCAAATAACATACGATTAATGTACAAAAAACCTAAAAAAATGATACCGCTAACACAGCGACAAGAAGAAGAATTTAGTATATCAAATATATGTCATATTTGCCAGCAGCAGATAATAAATAAGGATAAAGTAAGAGATCACTGTCACATTACCGGAGAATATCGTGGACCAGCACATGATAAATGTAATTTACATTTCAAATGTCCAGATTTTATTCCAATAATATTCCATCATTTGCGTGGTTATGATTCACATATCATCGTCGGGGCATTCGACAATGTTAATCTCCGCGATAAAAAAATCAGTCGCATCGCAAATACCGATGAAAAGTATATGTCAGTCACAATAGGACCTCTGCAATTCATCGATAGTTTACAGTTTAAACCCGCATCACTTGATATACTAGCAAAAGGATGTGGAAAATGTACTCATCTCGAGCAACATTTCAATGAACGCAGTAATATACTAAAAAATAAGGGAATTTATCCTTATGAATATATGGATGACTGGAACAAATTCGATGAAACATGTCTTCCACCACAGGAAAAATTCAATTCCAAACTAAAAATGGAAAAAATATCTGACGGCGATTACGAACACGCGCAAAAAGTCTGGTCAACGCTAAATTGTAAAACACTCGGCGATTATCATGATATTTATCTTAAGACCGATGTTCTATTACTAGCTGACATTTTCGAGGAATTCAGATCCACATGTTTAAACTACTACAAACTCGATCCTTGCTGGTATTACTCATCACCTGGATTATCATGGGACGCCGCATTAAAACTAACTAAAGTAAATCTAAAACTGTTGACAGATCCAACGCGGTGGAATAAGTGTTATTACTAAAAAAGCACGCAATCGCCAATAACAAATACTTAAAAGACTATGATGCAAGTAAGCCATCAAGTTATATCACATATTTAAACGCAAATAATTTATATAGTTGGGCAATGTCTCAACCAATGCCTGTCGATGAATTCCGCTGGATAACAGGAGAACAATATCTGACCGAAACGAGTAAAAAAAATACCAGAGGATGTAGGATATTTTGTTGAAGTCGATCTAATGTATCCCAATCATCTACACAAACTACATAATGATTATCCTTTCTGCGCTGAACAATTATTAATAACCGATGATATAATATCCCAGGAACAACGCGATCTAAAAGCAAAATATAATCTAGGTAAAAATGTTACGAATAAACTTATTCCAAACTTAATGAGTAAAACTAGATATGTTATTCATCATCGAGCGTTAAAACAGGCAGTCGATCACGGCATTATAATAACATATGTTCATCGTGCACTAAAATTTCGACAATCTTGCTGGCTCAAAGAGTATATCGACTTTAACACAAGTAAAAGAACAGCGGCAACAACCGAATCAGAAAAAGATTTCTTCAAATTGATGAACAATTCAGTATTCGGCAAAACAATGGAAAATATAAGAAGGCGCAGAAATATAGAACTAATCAATGACCCAGTACGACGAGATAAAATTCTAGCCGAGGACAAGTTTATATCAATGAAAATTTTCAAAGAAAATCTAGTAGCGGTACATAAACGTAAAACCGAACTAAAACTAAACAAACCAATCTATGTTGGATCTGCCATACTAGACATATCAAAAATATTAATATATGAATTTCATTACGATTATTTCAAACATAAATACCCCAACTCAGAATTATTATTTAGCGATACAGATTCTCTCTGTTATTACGTTACGACTGAGGATTTATATCAGGACATCTACGACAACAGAGCGTTGTTTGATTTATCAGACTACCCTAACAATAGTCCGTTTAAGTGTGAGGATAATAAAAAGGTAATCGGTAAATTTAAAGATGAAACTAATTTTACTCCGATCAAGGAATTAGTTGGATTAAGATCTAAAATGTACAGCATTAAAACCGATGATAATAAAACAAAGAAAAAAGCTAAAGGAATTGTAAAAACAGTAGTGAATAAACATATATCATTCGATGATTATCTTAATGCGTTACAAGGTGAACATAATCATGTGTCAATGACAACGATAAACTCAACAAAACATAATCTTAAAACAAATATTATCAATAAAGCTGGACTATGTAATTTTGATGATAAAAGAATTTGCTATGATGGAATCAACACATTTGCATTTGGATATGATCACGATGATAATGAACCAGATGATATCCTTGATATAATTTTCGGAGAATAATCATTTTTATCTAAACATTTATATATAAACAATTATGGTAGTAAGGTAAAAGGCGTGAGCACAGCATAACCTATCCGATCCGAAGTGAAAATCCGGAAGGACGGGGCCAAGGGACCCGGACTGTAGGATTTGAACGAGGGGAGGATGGGTTGTGCTGGGATCCGCCTTTTACCTTACTACTAGGTCTCGTAGCGCTTGTTTCTATATCTGTCTTTTTTTTCCGGTAGGCAACTGTTTACACATTGGAGTACTCCGGCTTGACATCAACGGTTGTTAAACTAAATTTGGTTGGCACATTAGGTCCTGGAAGAAGCATTTGTCGAGGTTGAACCTTGCATTGATGAAGAAAGTTTTACAAATGTATGTTTAAAGTAAGGGCTACTAGAAAACCCAAAATGGCTGACTCCCAACGATTTCGTTTGGCAAATACTGGCCGATGATAGCGATGATAAAAAATTTACAGTTTTGAAGTATATGAGGTTATTGGAACCCGGAAAGTGTTACCGGAAATACCAGTGAGTAATTTTGAACCCGAAAATAATGTTGAACATTAGTCTGATGTAAATGTTGGAGGAACAAAACAGACGGCATGCCGGTCAACCGCCTATTAAGCGGTATTTCAAAATAAAATGTCAAAAAGGCAGAATACAAAGCCTAATTAAAATACAGGCAATTTAAAAGTAGACTGAAATTTTCATTTCTTTTCTCAAACAATTATGCCTTGACAGATCTTGTGGTACAAAACTATATAGCACTCTAACGGTTAAGATAAATTGAATAAATAAGAATCTAAAAAGAAATTAAAAAGTAAGGATATTTATTTTTTATTAGAATACCTCTGTCTGAACAAGCTGACAATGGTATTGATGGACTTAAAACCCTAATACAACATTGTGGAACAGATAACAAATCTGGCATAGTAGTCAGCTAACTACCGATTCAAGAAAGTGAAACTTTGGCAGAGCTCTTGTTAGTGAAAAATATTATTTTGGAGCAGAGATAACCAAGAGACAATACCCATGAGCTGTTGAAAATTGTACATAACAACCACAAAGAACAGTTTTCCAACTTGTTCAAGCTGGCTTAGCTAGTTATGCATATGTGAAAGGGGGTTCTCAACACAGAACAATATTCATACAGATAAGACACAAATTAAGCTCAGAAATGATCAACAGATTGATGCTTATACAACTAGAGGAGACATCTTTTGAGGATTTCGATTTCAGTAGAGTAAGAAGAAAGAAAGAGACGGATATTTATGTGTTAGGTAAATATTGAACTATGGCCGTTTCCTCGTCCCCCTCACTTTTTTTCTACTCCCCCCTTATTTTAGTGGCAAGCGGGGTGCTCTCCCTTTAGATAAAATCCGGGCAGCATCTTTGCATTCCACATAGTCTGGAGTTCTGTTTCAGTAATCGCATGATTCAAAAGTGATATTTAAAAAATAAAATATGAACATGATTAAATATGTTGAATTATTTAGAAAACAATACTGTAACATTTTGCATTTGTTACAATTAATCATTACCGATCACTGCCGTCTCACCTCTGTCTGCGTGGGTTCGAGTCTCGGGCTCGGCCAATTTGGATATGTGAGAAAGCTTGCCAGTAGCTTCCCGTGGGTCGGTGGTTCTTCCCGGGGATTTCCCGGGTTCTTCCTCCACCAGATAAAAATGGCCGCCATGTATAACCAATCATGTGCTGAAAAATGGCGTTAAACCCACAACAACAACAACAACAACAATTAATCATTCATTGTTGAAAGAAAGAAAGCTTTACTCACATGTAATAACTTGAATACTTGCGATGGAATTTCTAATCTTATAGCCATTTAAACATTTTATTATTTTCAGTTCATTGCCACCTGAAATCACCACAACTCCATTGTGTACGTCTTCTTTCAACTAAAAAACGACAAATGAAAACAATCGACGCTAAATGAGTATTGTCATTCTTGATAATGGGGTAGTGTTGAGATCCATTTAACTCTGACGATACGTGTTACCCCCAAAAATGTACTCTGGTTTAACAGGATTGGCGTCGTCAGTAAACTTTATCATCGAAGAATTGAGAAAGTGTAAAAGATCACTTGTCAGATAGAATGGAAACAGAGAACATTATAAGGGCTCATGTACGTGGGATTTACATTTTAATGGAGGACTCCTTGCAGGATGTATTAGTGCCTGTAGAAGTGATTGAGCTACTTGGACAAACTCGTAGTATCCTTGACAAAAGCAACATCAATTCCATGCAAGTCAGCGAAGACCGGTACAGAACCTTGCAAGCTTATATTGGGCACATGGGCAGACCTTCTTATGACATAGGAAAGGAACAACTAAATTTCTTCATAGGTAATCCTATAACATAGCTGACACACTAACATGTTATATATTATGTAATTGTACATGTCCCATTGTTTCCCCCCAAAACACCCACAGCCTTGTTCATTGTTTACATCTTAATTGTTTTTCTAATGTTCACCTAAAATATTTGATAGTGCTTCCTCGTGCAGGCAGATCATCTGGATGCCCTTTTAAAGGTTTAAAGGGTTGACAGTTTTCCAAATTGTAATACACGACATATTTTCTTGAGTATATATCTGTATCGATATGTACGTCCGTCTGGCTAAATGCTTTCTTTATCCTGAAATAGTATTTGTTATTATATACTCATTTTTTTCTCCATTAACTTTGCATTGTCAGAATCGCGCAGTATTTCTCCATACTGCACGGCTTCATACTGCACGACACGTGTGTCTAAAAATAGTATCGCGTATTAGGAACTACTTTTTATTGTAAACAAACAATGTGCGCAAATGTAGCAGACACCGGAGCTTTGCTTTATTAGATTTGTCTGTGGATGAACTAAACAAGCTGTTTGAAAGTAGAGATGATAAAGCTGACGATGTGGATGAATTCATTGAGTCACAAAAGAATCTTTCAACCAAGCAAATGACTGAACGTGATATTCACAATGTACAGCGGTGGCTTTATGACAACAAACGTGAGGCATGCAGTATTGAAAATATCATTCTGATCATTTAAACACTTATTTAGCCAAAATTCAGACTATGAACCGCGCTCTCTAGAGTCTATAAAAATAAAAAAAAGTAGCATAAAAAGGCATCTTATGACCAAATGATATTCCATTTCTCTCAGAGACCGTCAATTTTACAAGTCAGTCCAAGCACTAAATTCGAAAAAAATACAACTAAAGAAGGCGGGTTTTGGTATAAAAGCAAGTGCTTCGGAGCCAAGAAGCCACGATAACGAAGAAGCCTTATTTTCCGCTGACGAAATGGGCTCTCACACCCCAGCCGCTTTGCAATTTTGCCTTTTTTTTTTTTTTTTTTTTTTTTTTTGAAAATTTTTTTGGATTTATTATGACAGTAATATAAATATGTCATCTATAGCTGGTAATAAGAATGGCAATAAATGTACTTACTTTTCTGCATCTTGAATTTCTTCAAAATGTACTTTCTGATCCACGGCGCAATATTTCACTGCAATCTAGACTAAATTTCCAACAGAAATCACATTCCAAAGGAGAATTTACTGCACTCCAAAACGAAATGAATTTGATATTCCCTAACAAAAATATTTAATCCTGCATTTTCTTGAGAATTTCACTTAAAAGAATTTCATATTTTGTCCACATTATGATTCCAAACTATCAATGACAGGACAGTAACACATGTGTAAGCTAGCTTGCTGTCGAGGCCAGTCCCTCTAGCTACATGTATATCGTACGTAATAGAACCAGCTAAAAACTAAAAGAGCAGAATTTAGTTGAATCGACAGAAAAACAAAATCCCTCCATTCCAGATCAACTGGAAAAGTTGTTCCAAGGCGCAGTCATTCACAATATGACTCAAAATTTCAATTTTAAGTAGACCAAAATGAGATTTCTTTTTGAAACAAATCACTGAGCGCGTAGTACTCTACCAAGTTCAAAGGTCACCGGGCGGTGCCATGTGGGCATGAATACTGTTATTGTGTATTGGTTTAACTTCGGTTGTGTATTTACTTTAGAATATAGCAGAAATTCAGTTACTTTGTTTCTTGTAGTGTGTTCTTTTTTTTTATTCAGCCTTAGGTAGAAAAGCAAAATGAGTATATAATAAAAAGGTTACTGCATTTGTATGGGAAAATATGAACTCGTTTTTTCTGAGCTATACTGCACTCCTGACGTCGTGCAGTATAACGCAGAAAACTCGTTCATATTTTCCCATACAAATGCAGTAACCTATAAGTATTGTGATTTAAACTGTGTATGCAAGAACACCGAGGACTGATTACTGGCAAATATCAATTAACTAATGCCACTGAGTAGTAACTAAAGAACCCTTTATTGAAATTTAATATGTACTATTGTCAAAGACTTTGCAAATAATATTCTACAATAAATATTTTTACCACCGTACATTATAAGAAAAAATGTATTTTCTTTGGGTTTTTTCCGTGGTTCTTTATTTCACTATATATATATATATATATATATATATATATATATATATATATATATATATATATATATATATATATATATATATAGCTTAATTGTCATACACAAATTTTAATAGTTATTTGATAACGAAAAACTTTCACCAAATAAAAAGTATTAAAAAAATCGGATGTAATCACAAAAATGCATCATCTGTGTCTGAAAATAACCGTTGATATGTTATTTTCTTTTTAAAAAAAATATTATTTTGGTTTCCAAATGCTGTAAAAATTGTAAGATATCTGTCTCACAGTTTATATTCAGAGGGTATATGCATCACTTTAAAAACACTTCCCACATGATTGGGCCAGTTCCGCATGTAAGAATAACGATACTATACAGTAAACACGTTATGCTATGTGCAAACGTTTGCCCAAGCACTCGGAAGACAATGACCCCTCGTGCTAGCGCTCGGGCTCAAACTTTTTCCTCATGCAAACGTTTGGCACATGAAAACGTGTTTGTCATATACTAAAACATATAACTAAAATGTGTATATTTGGACTGTTCAGGGTTTTCATACACTGGAAGGTTGTGTTGGAGACATTACTAGCTGCTTTGTATCCTCTCTGTCATGTCCACATGACATAAACCTTTATAGGGAAAATATTTCTCGTGTTTGGGAACATTTTTTGTAATCAAGTCTTCATTAATTTTTCTCCAGAAAATTACTTTACATCAAGAGATATGGCAACTTTGATTGAGGTAAGCAGGAGAACTGTAGAGGGGAGACTAGCAAAATTCAGCTTGACTCATAGGGTACGATTCAGTGATATAAGTGATAATGAGTTAACATCGATGGTGCATTTAATAATAAGCCGTTTTCCTCGTTCAGCTAAGGAGTCTCTTTCTTCAAATAAAAACCTTCTATATTTTAAGTGCAAATACTTGTAATGTATGACCATGGAGGTATATATTGTTCTACATTTATAAATTTCGTAAATTCCATAGGGGGTGGGAAATTACTTTTCCCCAATTCTTTTTGAGATTAATTAATGACCCTCACTTTGTAATGACTCCTGGTCATATGTCCATTGGTTGTACAGCAACTTTGCCCAATAGAGCCCAATCGCCGACTAGCGGTTGGAGATATTTCGGAATGGGAGTCAAACTGTTAACAATAACTGACATATATTAAAAACTCTCATTTTCATTTGAAAAAAAACTACGGTACTTAGGATCTGAAGTAACACAGGTAGTAACATAAGCAGTGTTTTCGTAAACTGTGAAGGAATAGTTTGACTACTAGTAATTGACATTGACTACCAACTGCAATTCAATTTACATGCAAAAATCTTTGATGTAAAACTTCAAGGCAACTATCTATCTTGAAATGTATTGGTCAGAAGTTGACTAGACTCAACAAACGGACAATCTTGCAAACATTTATCCTATCCAATTTCAACTTCCGTCCCTTAGAGTGGAATTTCTACAGTGCCAAGAACACTACTAAACTTGCAAAACTTCAAGAGAGTGCTTTGAGATTTGTCTATGATGATTACACAAGCAGTTATCATAAGCTCTTACTTTAGGCAAAAATGACAACCCTTAAGGTGCGCAGACTTAAGGCTATGGCTTTTCGAGACTTTTAAAATTCTGAATAAGTGCGCTTTCCAATGTTTTGGATGATTTGACATGTTTTAAATACAATAAATACAATTTTAGATATTAAATATTTTAGATGTTCCAAGAATTAAAACCTCAAAAAATGTCAAAAATATTTCATATATCTAGCTTCCGTTCTATGCAATGAGCTACCCAAGCACCTTAGAGACCAATTAAATTTTAATTCATTGAGAGCATTAATTTTATTATGGATTGGTAAAGATTGTAAATGTAATATCTGCAAATTATATCCACCTGCCCCCAACTCTCCTGCCATTATGATGACAACTAATGTAGGCGTTACCGTTTTGTTTTACTGGCCTTGTCTTATGTGCCATCAAGTACCCTATTGGCTCCTTCCCTTTTTAAGTAAGGCATAATCTTCATCTCAGCAAGCTTTTAGTCTAATTTTTGTGGGTTTTTTTCCATCCTTAGGATCATCCTAACCTGTGGGGTTTTTTTTGAAGTTACCTAAATACTACATTCACTTTAAATTACTGCCTTTTTAAAATCCTATGCTTGCTTGTATTTTAAGTTATGCTCTATGTGTTTTGTCCAATTGTATATATGTATTATGATGTGGTGGTCTTGTCTAATTGTCTGGAATATAAACTTATTTGGGGTTTGAGAGATTTTGTTATTTTGGGTGTAAAGTTTTCAACCAACTTCTAAAACATTACAACTCACTCAAGTGAAAATTGCATGCAGTTTATCATTAAAACATTTTGAGATATTGGACCTCAAAGTTTATAGTATTTTCTCATTATCAGTCTCGAACGTTTAATGAATTCCATGCCTGGCTTCGAGTCGAAAATTAAAAGTCTCAGAATGTTACTAAAACCTCAGTTTTTTAAAATCATATTTTCTCTCAAGCAAAAAGTTTCAAATTTGTACAGGCGTATTTATATATATATATATATATATATATATATATATATATATATATATATATATATATATATATATATATATATATATATATATATATATATTTTTTATTTTTTTTTTTGAAGGAAAATAACTAATTCAGAAACTTCTAGCCAAATTATGTCAGCTTCTGGTTAAGTTTCAGTCTTTAAAGTTTTATGAATTCAAATACTAGTAGTCGTGTTTTTTTAATCACTCATTGGTTTAGGTTTAAAGACAATCGAAGGTCATTTCATTTCACAAGACATCCATGTACAAAGAGATAATATAAGGAGAGCAGTTAGAACTGTAGATCCGGTCGGACAACAAATGAGTTAGTTACGGCGTATACAGCGAAGGGTTTATTACATTCCGTCACCTCTTGCCTTGTGGCATTTGGATGGCAATCACAAACTGATAAGGTATTTTTCTACTCAGTTACATAATATGTGCTAACAACAAAGTTGTGAGTAATTCTAATTATCAGTCCCGAAAGTTTTATTAATTTAATGCCTGGTTTTGAAATCCTAAAATTAAAAGACACATAATTTTACTCAAAACTCAGTCTTTCTAAATCATAGCTCCTATCAAGTAAAAACCTTTCAATTATGAACATATTTTTGTTGGGAGGCTAGAAGTTCGGCATGAACAATCCAGTCAGTCGTCTTAAATAGATTCGGTTATATACGACGTATTGTGCTAAAGAGCATGAAATTTCGGCAAGGGCATCATCACAGCAGATCCATCTACAGCAATTAGTTATCTGTTTATGTAAGTATTATTAGTCATATCAAATTCATGTTGATCTGTATTTAGTCAAGCGTAAATTTAGTGTTTATTTTCCCCATTTGTACCAGTATAGTATCTACCATGTTTGAAATCACATATGGTAGTGCGCCAAGTTTATGAAATTCAACTACGCTTGCAGACATTTTCTATTCAGCATGTGATCTTGTCGTATTACGAATATTAATTGCTTAATGTGTGCAGATGATATTGTTATTATCAGGATCTATAAAAGTCATGGTTTGCAAAATGCCTAACATAAACTTGATTCATATCTAAATAGATGGGGTCTAACTCTTAACACTGACAAAACTGAAAGTCATATTTAATAGGTGGTAAACTTACCAATAATTGGCAATTTAAAATAAACAATAATCGTATTGAGGTTTGCTGAGAATCTAAGTATCTTAGTACAATCATTAAAAGCTCAGGTAAACTTTATCATATACCTCAATCAGATAAAGACAAAAAAGCAATATTTATGATGAAGCAGAAACTTCCCTATGTGGACATAAATGCTAAGGTAGGGTTTAAGCTTATAAACTCTTATATTCGACTTAATACAACGTATGTTTTGTGAAATTTGGGGTCTTGCATCTTGTAAACTTCACAAACTAGACCTGATTACTGCATAGAGAAGTCATATGATACAAATGTATATGACAAAAACTATTTATTAGAAGTTTGCAATTTTACTTTGGACATTAATAAATTTAGCAACAGCAACTTGGGGAAATATCCCTGACATATACATCATTGTACAAACAACACAATACTGGTTACATCTATCAGAACTCTCTCAGGACTCCCTTACATACAAATGTGTACAAGAAAACACAAACAGTGATACGTCCTTATGGCTCAAGGCTCTCAAAAACATATTCAGATATTTAGGATCTGAATATGTTTTGGAAAACTCTAGCACATTTTCAACAGATAAACTTATATATGGCAAAAACAAAAACGTTCAGAAAGATATGTGTGGTGAAAAAACAGTATAAATATAAGTCCTACATTATCTGTTTCTAGCAAAATCAAAACAATGATTATTTGAGAGATACCTATTATTAAGTTTGGAGAAAAAAAACAGCTTCAAAATTTGACGCAGTTGAAACTTGCCCTTACCTTACAGCTGTTATTCCAAGAGATGCTAAATATTGCACCGATTGTGTAAAAAAGCAGAGGATGAAATTTTTTTTTTACTGCACTTGTTATAAGTATGAAGACAGGAGAGAAATTTTATTTCATATTTTAGAGTAGGTTGGGTATGACATTCTTATGGATCTAGATAAGTTATTTTTTCATTTAGTATTCATGTTTGATTAAGATATGACACCTTTAATTCCTAACTATGTACATTAAAAAATATCTAAAAACTGCAACGTTTAATAGAAGTGAATGAAGAATGTGTTGACAATCAATTCATTAGTAAACTTGCTAGCAACACTCCAGGTGATTTTCTTCTATTATAATACATTAGTTAGCTACTTTCAAATGTCTTAATGACTGAAGTTCAATTTAAGCATATATGCGGATTGTAAAGGATGGGTGGATGACAGGCGAGAGTGAGAGAGCAACAATGTTTGATTGATAATACTTTATATTAGATAATTAATAATACATTCATATCCTTCTGCTTGATGTAAACAATAATTTTTCTTATCTTTTCTTACAATATACTTATATTCTGCAGATGGTGTTTTGAAATACACGGATGCATCGATAGTTTCGCGAGACTCATTGTATACCTAGCTTGCAACTGTGATAATAGGGCTTCAACACTTTTAAACCATTTTACTGAGGCAGTTTCCAAATGGGGCCTTCCTTTCTGAGTGCGATGAAAACCGTGAAGTGGCTCAATACATGCTCTCACATGCTTGTCGGGGCCTTAATAGGGGAAGTTTTCTAACCGGAAAAAGTGTCCACAATACGAGGATAGAGAGACTCTGGCGTGATGTGTATAATGCTGTGCTTTCTTTATTTTATGAACTTTTTGTATCATTGGAAGTCCAAGGTCCTCTTGATCCAGATTCTGAGAAAAACATTTTCTGCTTGCAGTATGTATACAGAAGAGTGATAAATGACAGACTATTCCAATTTATGAATTCATGGAACAATCATAAATTGAGAACTAAGAATAACAAGACTCCCTGACAGTTATTCATACTTGGACTGCATCAGATATTTAACGAGGATCAGGTGAGAAGCTTAACTTGTATGAAGCAATTTGGCCTATTGCTAAACAAAGGAAAAAAGAAACAATTTAATTTTAAAGTTATTGGGGTTTTCAAAAGTATTTACTTTCCATTCAAATTTTTAAAACAAATATATTTTCAAAAAAAAATTTTAATTAAAAAGTAAATAAGTTTTGGGTCAACATAAGTTTTACTCACACAACAATTTTACAAATATTGCAGATACAAGTAGCATTTTTAAGAAAAACTGCATCATTTCAGATTTTGGAAGACTTATCAGTAATCACCATTATCAGTCAACTTCAGAATTTTCTTTGTCTAAAGTTTATTATTTTGAACAACATATGGTTAAAAGAAAATATATTTTTAAAAAAGATACATGTATATGGCAAATAATGTCTTAGGAAGTAAATAATTAGATTGTTAATTACACCAGTAAAGTATTAGTGGCAGGAAAGCTGCCCAATAATTAATGTATCTTGCAGCTACTAAATGAGTCCATTTTTTTAATCATTTGATCCTTTCAATGAAATTGTTCCTTTGCTTTTAGTCATGTAACTTTTTCAATCCATGTGCTAGTATACATGGTTAGCATAGATGTATATTGGGGTTTTAAAATTCTCAGACATGGACAGTTGATGGACTTTACGATGAAACAATTGGAACCTCAGAAAACAAACAAGCAAACAAACAAACACATAGAAGATAAATGTGCAAAGGTTACCTTTAATAAAATCGAGATCATTGCAGTTAACAACATGCAAAGTGCTATATTTACCAATTTTTTACTCATATTTACTAAGTACACAAACCAACTTTCTTTTATGCAACAGTTTGCATATTTTTGGCATTCTCGCAAGCATAATTCTACAAGGCAAAACATACACAATACTGACGATCGGCACGGAGTTTGCAGAAAGAGACACTAATTAACTGAAATATTTATAATGTATGGACATAGCTCCGTGAAAAATTAAAGAATATGAAACTTCAAAGACTTCAGTAAACTCTTAAGAAAGTTTTAATACAAAATGATATCAGATTGTGTAAGAAGTCAGGGGTCTAAAAACAAGTGATGAGAACAATTACTCTATTATATTTCCTAAATTTACATCAAGATTGAGTGGAGTGAAATAAAAGTCAAATGTAATGCAAGAGTTTGACATCAGGTCATTGTTTCCCCTTAATTTTCAAGTACTTTAAGACACTGAAGGATTCTAAAACAAGCTAATGCCACAATTTTTTTTCCTCCAATCAGACTAAAGACCACACATTCACAAGACTTATTTCATAACTGAAAAGTAGTTTTTACAGTGGTATATCAGTACATAAGTCTAACTTCAGTTGTGACTAAAATTGTCGCATTTATGACAAAAACTTCAGAATGGTATGTTAGGAGCACTATGGCAACCTTCAGAATCATAATGCAGCAACGAGAAAAGGACATAAACATTTTCTAATTACAAGTATATAGTTTACCATGTTTTATTCATAGCATAACCCTTACAGAACTGAAAAGTTTGCTGCAAGATTGCAACACAGTTGTGACACATTAATCAGTGTGTTCCATAAGTGTGTTCCAGAAGTGCACAAGAGTGTGTCACTAGTGGCACACTTTTAGCCCACTGGCACACAAACTCTTGTTGCCAGAAAGTAGCATTTGTTTGCTATAAGTGTGCCGAAAGATACTATGGTTCCTTTTGTATAACATTATGTGCCAAAACCAAAATTCAGCCCGAGAAGTAAACCAAGTAAATGCCACAACTGTGCCACAATGAAATCTGTGCCGAAAATGTGTCACAAAGATATCTTGCTTCACTTGAGTTTATTTCATTGCTAAGATTTTCAGTATATTTTTTGTTTCCATAACTAACTTAGTCTAGAAAAAAAAAATCATGGCAGGTTTAGAGTCTTTATAACTTTGGGGTTGATGACAGTTCTTTTTTCCAAAAACAAAGTTTAAAGGGTTTATGAAGAATGTTATGGCAATATTTGCAGGAATTATATTGCAAGGAACACATTTATTAAGCATAAAAAAATTTTGTCAGGCAGATCCAATTTAAAAGCTTACTGTACAGACTTTCTCAGCAACAACCACAACAATAAATAATAAATAAATAAATAGAAATCAGTGAATAACAATAATGTTAGAAAATGACTGGCAAAAAAATACATGCTGGAAAGAAAGAATTATAATTCTGAGGTATATATATGGAACCTCTTCTTGATTAATATTAACCAAGAACACTTTTGAAATTTCAGTGAAGGTAACTTTTGTTCTCTGATCTTCGTTTCACTGACTACTCATTAATATAACAGAATAACTAGTTATGATGGACCAGCAAATCAAAGTACCTGGGATAACATCAGTGCTTGATTTTAGAATTGTCTTTTGACTAGCAGTATATTTAGATACATGTACACGCATTTGATGTAGTTTCTTCAAATATTCTTGAAAATGATAAGTCTAAACATATACAATGAATAAGTAACATTCATTCCATAACTGCAGACTAGATTTAAAACATTTTTGGAAAAAAATTAATGCATGTTCATTTAAAAAACAAATTAAACATTCAATGACAAGAAAGATCCCAATGAAAAATGCACTGTTCAGAAACTTAAAATATTGAAAAATGCTAGCCCTGCAGAGTTTATATCAACTAAGAGTGTAGTCCAAGTTCGTTATGAAAGAGCAATTAAAAAATATTTATATCCAAAAAAGTGATTTGCATTTCCATACACAAAAAAGCAATGATTAAAACATAGTACACAAGCAGTTTTCTGAGCTAAGGTCTGTTCAATCTGGTATTCTAATACATGTCCCTCTTTTATAAAAATGTACTCCCCGCAGACTTTTATTAAAACATATATGATAAGTCTCTGTGATCTTTAGGAATAATCCACCTCTCTCACAATGTCCATGTCTCCCCAGTCTGTATAACCTTCTCTCCCCTGATCCAGCTGTGGAATATCCTGTGCTGGATCAATGGCTCGCTGTGCAATATGTATAGTGGAAACGTGAGTTTCGGCTTCTTCATAGCTTTCAAATGAAGCAGAGCACTCACTACATACATATATTTCTGCCTGATTCATCTGAGTCTCCTGGAGGCTCGCTTTATTGTTTGTTTGAATGTCAAGCATTTGATTCTCAATGGTGGTAGCTCCACTTCCACTGTCAATACCAGACCGTTGAGTTTGAGTTACCTCCCCTGTTTGAATTTCAGTTTTCTCCCTTCCGGCTTCTTCAATTTCAGGAGCTGAATTTAATGTAGAGATGTTGACTCCATCTGCAATACCCCCTGAACTATTTAAAGCAAAAGTGATGTTATCTTCCTCACCTGAGATAACACTAGCTGTATGTGCGATTACTGAAGCATCTGTTACTTTAATGGCATCCAATTTCAAATTTGGAACATCAGAATAAATAATGAATGTCTTTGTTGGATCCAAAGAAACAACATGAGTAAGCTGATTCTTCAATGTTACACCTTTACATTTAGGCTGGTGGTTCTTCAATGTGGACTTTGTTGAGAATGGTTTCCCACAAATGTCACAGACAAAGTTACTTTGTCCTGTATGAGTGACCAAATGGTTGCGCAAAAGTCTTTCAAATTTGAACGACTTTTCACAATAGCTGCATTTAAATGGCCTCTCTGTTGAATGAACAAATATTTTGTGCTTTGCAAGCATAGTTCTGAAACCGAATTTTCGATGGCAAACCTCACAAGAATATGGCTTGTCACCAGTGTGTTTGTTAAGATGATCATCAAAGTTGGCCTTACTCAAATATCTTTTGCCACAATGGGGGCAGACAAACTTATATTCCTTCTCTTCTTCCGTTTTATGAGTTTCTTGATGTGACTTTAATGCACTTAAGTTTAAAAATTTTGACCCACAAATTAGGCAAACATGTTTTTTTTCACCAGTGTGCCTTTGTCGATGGCTCTTCAAATAACGTTGGTGTGTAAAGTGCTTACCACAGTATTCACATGCTGCTGATTTTGCTGTGGAATGGACAATGTTCATATGATTGAGAAGATATGTAGCCCTTGTGAAGGATTTCTTGCACTCTTGACATTTCAGCTCTTCATTATGGACTTTGATTCGGTGTTGATAGTGTGTTTCCAAGGACTTGCTCTTAAAACCACAAAGATCACATATATATTTAGCCATTTTCGGCTCATTTTTTCTCTCCCCATGGAAGTAACTCATGTGCCACTTTAGGGTTGCTTCATTATGAAAAGATTTTGTGCATTTTTCACATCGGAAATCACCTCCCTTTTCAAATGGGCCATGTTTTCTATTTAAGTGAAATTTCATATCTTTGAGACGATCAAACTTTCTCTCACAAACATCACACCTTAAAGGGGTCTCAATTTCATGAGAAGTTCTTAAATGGTTGGTAACATCTGCAAAATTGGTCCCTTCATAATCACATTTTGTGCATGATTTCAGCTTTTCAAAATTTTTCACATCTGTTATTCTTCTGGATGACTCAGACTCATGTGCAGATTGATCACAATCAACTGAACGCTTACCAGATTCATTGTCTTTAGTGTCATCACCTTTGGGTTTTGATGCTTTCATAATTAATGTTTTTCTTTTTGTCCTTCCCAGTAATCCAATATTTCCTGACTTTAACCTTTCCAAGGTAACTGATGGTACTGTTGCAACACCTGATCGGGATTTCACCACAACAATATCATCTGAGCTTTTTCTCTTGACTGTGTTGGGAAAATTATCAGAGATCTGTGTCTTTGAGATGGCAGGTTGAAACCGGATGGTTTCATCTTCATTGTCACTGTTGTCATCCATGTCTATTGTTTGTGAGTGCCTGGTAGTTTTGCATATGACAGTATATGCAGGTACTGGAATATTCTTACTTGAATGACCAACATCCCTGGCATTTACAGTAACTGTTCCTTTGATAATATGGGCCCTTTTTTCAGTGGAGATTTTGTTGGTGTCTTTTGGTGAAATTACAATGACTCTAACCTTAGAAGGTGGTTTCTCTGGTAATGTCGCTGGTGATATGGCAGTGGTGACTTTGGTAGCCACCCCTTCTTCAGCTTTCTTTTCACTCTTTTCATCTTTCTTTTTTACATGGGTTTTTGTTCTGCAATTTATAGAAAGAAGAGCTAATGTATTAATTTTATTTCCACGGGTTTGATATCTTGATGTAATTTTCACTTCTCCTTCACTACTTACACTATCTGTCTTTGTTTTCTTTGCAGAACTTTTTTCCACTGACTTTGATTCCCAGATGTTATCTGCACTAGCAATTTCTTTCCTTTTCTGCTTGTTATGAGTGTTACCATTTAGACCTTTCTTATTATTTATCATCTGCTTTTTGTTCATTTTCTTGTCTTGAACCTTATCCACATCAAGAGATGATGTAAAATCTTCCATTTCATCACCAGGTACATCACTGACTGGACTGATGACTCTTTTTCTTTGTGGTGACAGTGCAGCAGGTTTTGTGCTCCAATTCACTGACTGATGAAAATCAACTTGAGGCACAGTAGGTTGACTGGTGCCAATCTTCATAGTAGGGTTTAAAACATTCTTGATTGGACATGCAGTACCAGATGGTGAAACTGTAGTGGCAGACTGTGACAAAAATTCAAAATCTTGAGAAATATCATATGCAGCCTTGTCATGGGAGGTTGAATCTGAAGAAAACAATTATCATTTAAGTGATATTTCACTATCAATTTATCCCATACTTACAACAAGTCAGGAACAAGAGGCCAAAGTTGGACCTGGTATTGCTCACCTGGCATACATTCTACAAGACAAATGTATTAGTAATAAGTCAGGTGCCTTGGGTTGAAAGACACCTACGTCTTGATCATTTCCAGCTATGCAAATGTGGACTGACAGACAGATGGTGGCAAATGGATGAATGTTAGATGCAGTGTCATGCATTAAGCTCACATGGCCTGTGGCCAGGAGAGCTAAAAATTATGAAAGATGAAATTTAATGGCTATTGTCTGCAAATAAAGCTTATAATGTAACAAGCAACTCCAGTGAATTTTTACCCACTGAATACTGTGGTAAGGTCACAACAGTTCACAAAATGAAATCTGACTATGACCTTTAAGACAGAGCTGTAAAGTTACTGGACAGACATAGAAAGTAACAAAGTTCCACTGCCCTAACCCAAAGGGCATTATAGGAAAAGTGCAAAAAAGATGTAAAAACAAATTAACAGTGACTTTGACCTTGAAGATAAAAACTCGACTCGTAGACGAGATACCATCAAACTGAGAAGCATAAGGGTACCATGGTTCATTCCTGTATCTCATACAGCTTTTAAAATATAAAGCAGAAACAAAGGAAACCATTAAATATTGACAGTGGCCTTGACCTTGAGGATAGGACCCCAAACATTCAAAGCAATACATCGACTTGCATCAATATACAAGTACACTAAGCTTCATCCACTTATCTTAAACAGCTCTCAAGTTAGAATGCTGAAGGACAAATGTGACTAAAACCTAAAATATTGACCTGTGACCTTCACCTTGAAGACAGGAACCCAAAAATGGTTCACAATACATCTTCTAAAGATGATATATAGAAGTATACCAAGTTTCATCTCTTAATCTCTTTAAAGTCATAGAGCAAAGGTAATGTGTGATGGAAAACTTAAAATATTGAGCTGTGAGGAGTCATGACCTAGACCTTAAAAGTAGCACCCATATTGTTGTATGTGACACACCATTTAGTGGTGATGTTTAAGTATACCAAGCTTCACCTTGACCTTGACCTTCAAGATGGGACCCCCAATATGGTATGTGACACACCTTCTAATGATGAAGTATACAAAGTTTCATTCCTTTATCACAAAGAGCTTTAAAGTTATAGAGCAACTAGTAAAGTGTGATGGATAGATGAACAGATAGGTGGAAATGCAGATGCAATGCCTCCTCCCCCATCACCCCCAAACTTTTCTTTGAAAAGGTAGGGGACAATAATTTACAACAAGGGTTCTGCAGAACATGGTATCAAGCCTATGAATAGTGTTAAGCAGGTGAGACAAAAAACAAGAATCGTAGCCAACATCTATTTTAGGATGTGTGATTCCAGCTCATTTATAAAAATTCATGGTGAGAAACCAACGGAATGATATTTTCAAGCCCTACCTTTATTTCTTCATGAAATTCCTCCTATATTACGAAAATTCACACCTTTTTACAAATAGATGGGGGGGGGGGGGTCCCCCCTCAGTTTTCAGTTCCAGAATAAATCCTGCTAGCAGATCAGTTACAAACTTTAGACATTGAGTAATATTTTCCCAATGCTTCAGTTGAATCCAGCAACTTATGTAATAGTGATATCACTTTCAACAAATTGTCCAAGTGGGACTGGGATCATCACCTGCCTGATATTTTGCCTAGTAGCCAAGTACAGCAGCAGTTGGCCAAGAAATCTGGGTTAGATGAATGCTTTTTGCAGAAATTTCTTCCAATGCTGTTGATCAATTATGTTATGAAAACAATAGTTTCAAGGTTTCTTTATTTTTGGTACCTGCATATTTAATGGCACATTAGCATCATTTGTCCAATACTGAAAGGCCCTTATGCTAGGATGCTTTCTGTCAAAGTTGGTCAAATTCTGTTAAGCGGCTTTTAGAGATGAAGTTGTTTAAATATATTTCCAGTTTTAGTGATCGTAGCCATACTGGATGGTGGATTGGCATCACTAATAAAATATGAAAGCCCTTCATCTCGGAGAACATTCTGTAAAATTTGGTCAAATTATGTTTACTGCTTCTTGAGAAAAAGTTGTTTCAAGGTTTATCTATTATTAGTAGCAGTGGCCACATTTGATAGTGGATTGGCATTATTTGTATAAACTTCAAAGTTCTTCATGCCAGAATGCTTTTTGTCAAATTTGGTCCAATTCTGTTCTGCAGTTTCTGTCCTTTAAGGTTTTTCTATTTTTAGCAACAGAGGCCATACATGAAGGTGGCTCAGCATCATCTGAATATATTTGAAAGCCTTTCATACAAGAATGCTTTATGTCAAATTTGGTCAAATTCTGTTAAGTGATTTTTGAGAAATCTTTTAAAGGTTTTTCTATTTTTAGGAACAAAGGTCACATTGGATGGCAAATTGGCATCATTAGGACAAACTTGAAAGCCCTTCATGCAAGGATTCTTCCTGTCACATTTCTTTAGCCATTTTTTGAAAGTATTTATAGATTTTTCTATTTTTTGTAATGGTGACCATATCTGACAGTGTATTGGCATTCTTTGTTCAAACTTGAAAGCCTTTATGACAGAATGCCTTCTCTCAAATTTGGTTGAATTCCATTGAACAGTTTTTCTTGCAAAGTTGTTTAAAGGTTTGTCTGTATTTAGTAATGGCAGCTAAATTTGATGGCAGATCTGCATCATTTGTATAATCTGAAAGGCCTTCTTGCTATGATGCTTTCTGTCAAATTTTATAAAATTTTGTTCAGCGCTTTTAAAATGTTGTTTAAATGTTGTTGTTTTTTTTTTTAGTAATGGTAGCGATATCTGATGAAGGACTGGCATCGTTTGAACAATATTGAGAGACCAACATGCCAGTATGCTTTCTGCAAAATATGGTCATATTCTGTCCAGTGGTGTTTGAAAAGGAATTTTTAAAAGTTTTTTCTAATTTTACTAATGATGGCAATACTGGATGATGGATTGGCATCAATTTGAACAAATCTGAAAGGCCTTGATACCAGAATGCTCCCTGTAAAATCCTGTGCAAATTGGTCAAGCAGTTTTTAGAGAAGAAGTTGTAAATAACAATTGCAAATGAATGACACAGAACAGATGAAGGACCATACCATATGAACAGGTGAGCTAAAAACTTTAATACAAACATTAGCATTGTTAATGCTGCCATCATACCTGCCTGAAAGTGAAACCTATCTATTCACAAGCAAAACAGAATGAATAACACTTTTATTTTTCTCTATCCAATGTTTGAATCTGACCTCACAGATATAAGCCTTCTTCTTATTACTTTCCCTGACTATCTGAACCACCACCACCCACCCCACTGAAAAACAGTGTATCTTTGTTCTGTAAGTGGGATTACAACCAATTAGTTCCTTTTGAAGAAAAGAAAATGTTACCTTTGCATGCAAGGAACATGAATTACAAACAATGCACATGTCCTTCTTAGAGTCAAAGCCACTTCCAATAAAACAATTGTATGTTTGTCTCCATTCCAA